>NDGM011224362.1:4018-24094 GCA_002564305.1 Octomys mimax
TCTCTCTCTCTCTCTCTCTCTCTCTCTCTCTCTCTCTCTCTTTCTCTCTCTCTCTGTCTCTCACTATCAAGCTTGAACTTGGAGAAATCAGTGGCCCTCCGTGTGTACCATCATTTTGTCTGGGCTCAGTGGCTAGTGTCCCTTCCCCCTTAACCTGCAAGAGCCACACAGTGACTACCACTGTTGGTGCTGTCCCCTCACTGGCTGGGTACTGTGGTCTGCAGCAGTAATGCACACGGACACATGCATGCACACGCACCCAAACACACACACACACACACACACACACGCACATGCACCCAAATGCACACATGCACACCCACCCATATGCACATGCACCCACACGCACACACACACACACACACACACACAACCACACACACATGCACATGTACCCACACACACATGCACCCATATACACATGCACACACATACATACACCCAAACGCACACACGCACACATACCCACATGCACACACACATGCGCGCGCGCACACACACACACACACGCACGCAGCATCTCCAGTCAGTCATTGACTGATCCCTACTTAGAATTCTCCCTCCCCCATCAAAGAATCCTCTCACTCCTGCTCAGAGGAAATGTCACACAAACTCCAGACACAGAAACGCTTTGGGGCCTGTAGGAACGCCTTTGGCTGTTCTCTTGGGATGCCCGTCACCAATACCTCCCTCAGTTCTTGCGGCAGACGTTGGGGCTGCACCGGAATTGGAGCCACAAGTCGGTACGGTGGGCCTGCTGCCTGACGGGGTGCCAACCTCGCTGCGGAGGCCTTGCAGCAGACCCTTCAAGCTCACGGCCTGGCCCTGCAGAAAGCTGTGTTGCAGGGCTCTTGTCCTAAGGTGGGGAAGGAGAATTACACTGGGAGTCAAGGACAGAGGGTGGGAACCAGCGCTGCAAAGAGCTTGCACACTGTGGAGCTGTGCGGTTCTGTGGAGCTGCTAGGACACACCTGTGCTCAAAACGTAAAGCCTGTGTCCAAACAACACTGGGCAATGGAGCTTATTTCTAAGTTTTTCCCATATATTTCTGATCCTCTAAGCCAATGAGTCACCCACCTAGTACACCTGGGCTGCGGGACGTCTGTCCTCCACCCTTGGGTAGGGTGAGCTTGTCTCTGAGGTGTGGCCCAGTTTATCAGAAGAGAAGGCGCCTGGGGTCTGAGCGCAGGCTTCGGCTCACACCTCTTCTTCCCAAGACGCTTGCGTGAAACACCTGCTCCTGAAGAGCTCGGGTCCCTGCTCTCCCCATCTCTAAGGGTGATGCAAACTGGTAGCCACCGCCAGCTATAGACGCTCCTTTCTAGAGGAAACTGCCTTGTTGTGGCCCAGCGCTTTAATGGACACGGCATTGCCCACATACAGTCTGAGGGAGGAGCTCGGGTGCCTGCCATGACATTCTTGTCGTTATGCTTCCGTCACTGGCCCCAGCCCACCGCGGGTAGTGCTCAGGTCGCTTTGCCTGTGCAGGGATGAATGATCTGACCAGGCCCCAGGTTAGAGTGGAAACCAAGAATTATGCAATTGTGTTAAGTAAGATGCGCACTGGGAACCCCTTGTCCGTGGCCAGTTGCTCCTTTCCAGGCTCCAGATTGAGATACACAAAAAGTTGTGGTGGCGCGTGCCTGTAATCAATCCCAGCTCTTAGGAGGCTGTAAACAGTCGGATCATGACGAATCCGATCTAGTAGTGAGACCCTGAACAACCTGTAGAACTTCCCTAAGGGGAAAAAAAAAGTTCTTCCCCAGGACAAGAAAAGCTCTGAGGCCCCACTTTCATGACCCTTTTCAGAGTACCCCTGGTGGGCTTCCATGGTGTCACCTCTCCTTCAAGGTGACCCGACAGCAGAAGTGAAAGTCTCTCTGCAAATGTGCTCACCGCAGGGCCCTGCCCCCTCCTTCTCCTCTGCCTCTTCTGGCCTCTCTGGTGCCCACTGTGCTTCTGAATGTCTACTCCACATCGGCTCACTTCCTGCACCTCCTTTTCGCAGGGTCTCTGTCCTTTGTCCACAGCGACAGCTCACATACTGCTGGGCATCTCCAAGGCTCCCTTACCTCGAGGCACCACTGAAGGGCCTAGGCAGTTTGGCTTTAAGAGGAAAGGCGTGTAGGGTGCACCGGCTAGCCTGTCACACAGAAGAAAGAGAAAGTCGAATCGGAACCAATGCATGAAAACGTCAAGAGCAGCGATACACTGACAACTAAGAGGGGTGCCGGCTGAGCAGAGTGTTATCGCTGCCCTTGCTGCTCGGAGTTAGCGAGCCTGTGCTCTGTCCAATTTTGTCCCTCAGGATGGAAAGAGCCAACAATAACCCTTCCCTTGGTGACGGCTTAGGACTTTCAGGAAGCAAGGATTAGGTGGGTAGCAATCAGCAGAACAGGGTGGAGGAAGCACACTTCACCGGGTGCCTGAACCTGGTCTGGCTTGGTGTCCTGAGTACCACAAATGGCTTTCCAATAAATGTCACTCTCCCAAGCACACATTTGCCTTTTCTCCTAGTCCCCTCTTCCTCCAGGCAATTTTGCCTGAGTGCGTCCCACTCACCACACACACACACACACACACACACACACACACACACTTTTCTGAAGGGCTGGCCCCTGACCACACAGAACCCCACAGCCAAAGGACAGAAGCTGGCCTCTGAGCCCCAGTGCCTATCTGTCTCTGGAATGCATTCTCCCTCACACAGAGCACTCTGCTAGAGCTTAGGCTAGAGTAGCCTCAGAATGGCCAGGCAAGGAGGCTCCAGACCCCAGCACCTTCTCTAAGACTAAGGCCAGGAATCTGGAGAAGGCGCTCAGCCTTCTCTGGGTACAGGGACTCTGGGGAATGCGAGCTTAAGGAACAGCCCCAGCCCTGCGATTGTCTCTGGGGTCTGGGTGAAGATTCCTAAGTCACAGGATAATGACTTTCCAGATGGTGTGCTTTGGGAGAATCTACAGCCAAATTCCCCTACAACCTTTTATGTAATCTCCCCGCTTCTAAAAACTGTTGCAAACCACAGGTGCCTGAGTCCCCTGTGGTCCCCTGCTGCAGGAGATAAATGGAAAGAATTAGGTTGCAAGAGCTATTTTTGCTAGTTTCCTCCTGTGTTTGCTTTTGAATTGCTCTTCAGGCTCACCACCCCGGACATGCTCTGATTCCAAAGAGATAAACCGGACCCCAGATGACCAGGGAGCGCTTCCCTCCTCTTAGCCATCAGCTCCAAAGTTTTCTCTTTGGCTGACACTTCATGGCCCCTAGTGTGTTACAGAACCCCTCCTGAATAGCCACAGGCCCTAAACCTAAGTCAGCAGGGTGGGACAGCGTATTGGTGGAGCACCTGCAGCACTCAGCTTCCTACAAGCCCCAAAGGAGGGGAGCATCATCAAGTCCCAGAGCAATAGTCATCATCCTGTGTGTTCTCATTTTTAAAGTTTTCAGAGGGTTCTTGTTTACCTGAAGGAGAGTCACAGAGGCAGCCCATAGTAGCCCCCTTTGTACCTGAGGAAGCTCGACTTCCCTCAGACAGGAAGAATCCAGAACTCAAATCCAAGCTACCATGACAAGTGGCACTTACCTGGAGCTCACTACCTGCAAGAGAGGGTTCCAAGCGTTTTCTGTATAATTGATGCTGACATCCTTAGAGTGTAGGTTTTATCATTATCCATATCTTTCAGGCGATGAAAATGAGCTGCAGTGAAGTTAAAGATCTTTCTGGAAGCTGCATAAGTAAAGCATTCTAGGACAGGGGTTCAAACCTAGGCCATCCAGCACCAGAGCTGTGCACTTCACCACTGTACCACAGCCTCCCTCTGCATATACACAGCGAGGCAGACCACTTCCTTAAAGGGTCCCAGGCACAATCTAGAAACAAGACAATCAAAGTGAGCCGAAAACATTTTACATAAATCCATCACTCTCTGGGGCTGGCAAGTGGAGGGACGCTAAGTGCCAGCTGTTGGCAGAACTTCTCACTGGTCCCTAAGGTGACCATCTGTTCCATTCTGCCTCTGACTGGGGGCTTCTTGGGCAGGAAACTTCCCAGTGATAAAGCCGAGTAAGTCCTGGGCAGACCAAGATACAAGTAGTAGGTTACCCTACTGGGTGTTCCTTGTGTCACCCCCAGATCCCTAGTTTTCCAGCTGGCCCCCAAGGTAAGAAGATTTGGAAGCAAGCAGGAAACTGTGTATTAAGGGGAAATCTAGCCTGGACAGCATCTGCAAAGAGTCCTATAGGGTCGCAGCCATCATGGACTTATGCTGGGGAATAGTAGAAAATCAGAGAGTGATGGAGGGTGCTCTTGCAAGGGTTTTGAGTCCAGGGTTGAAGAATTTTGCATGATTGATGTGGAAGCCATTGATGGGGGATTCTTCAGCAGCTAAGTGAATGCTTGCCGAGCCCTTTTCTGCACACTGTGTCTCTTTATTCAGTCATTCCTCATCTCTGTGGTGGAGCCTGGGATCTGCCCAAAGGGAGCATGGGAGGAAGGGGTGGTGGGGCAGAGGGGTCCTCAGAGCTCGGGCTTGGTTTTCTCATGCTCACGTTTCTCTGTACCTCCCTGCAGATGACAGCTTATGGGGCATTTCTACACAAGGGCTCTTTCTGCCGGAACTACTTCAACATCTTGGACCTGCTGGTGGTCAGCGTGTCCCTCATCTCCTTTGGCATCCAGTGAGTAGGGCTCCCTGAGCCCAAGAAGGGGGCATGCAGCTGGGAATGGGTATCAGAGAGGACAGCCTAACCCTGAGGGCTGCCTGTAGGACCACCAGGGTGACTGATGTAAGAGGAAGGGCCTTGCTGGGTGTGGTGGCTCAGGCCTGTAATCCTGGTACTCTGGAGGCTGAGGCCAGAGGATCGCTGTCAGTTTGAGGTTGGCCTGCCTACAGAAGCAAGTTCAAGGCCAGCCTGCACTGCACAGTGAGACCCTGTCTCAATAAAATAAAAATAATAAAAAAAAAGAAGGGCCTTGGAGATTGCACAGCAAGATGGCTGTGATTTCTTGCATCGATTTCCTCAGTGGTAGGACCCTAAGGTTATGCTGATCCATGGGGATATGTCCAAATACCTGGCTTTGCCATACTAGGGAGGGCCAGGCCCTGGCACCCTTCTCTGTCCTTGAACAATTGTCCAAGACTGTGGCTGCCCTTTAGCTGCCATTGCTGTGGTTTTCCCTGACGTTCTGACCTTCTGATCCATCCTCCTACCCTTTCTCTCATCTGTATCTTCAGTCAAAGTGTGCACCCCTGTGTGTGTGTGTGTATGTGTGTGTGTGTGTGTGTGTGTTGAAAAGAGAGAAAAATTATTGATTCTCAATCTTCACTGCTCAGAGAAGTGATTTGGGTTGCTTTTTAAAATGACCTCTGAGGCAGGCGCAGCAGCACGTACCTGTAATCCCAGCATGCTGGGAACATGAGGCAAAAGATTGTAAGTTTAAACACAGCCTGGGAAGCCTTGTGACTCAGCAAGACTTTGTCTCCATTTTTTTTGGGGGTGGGGGCGGGCTGCTCAGTGCAAAGACCCAGGGTTCAATCACTAGTATCACTAAAAAGACATTTGCCTGAGGGCCTCCTCCAGATGGACAGGTTGTGAACTGTAGGAGTTTTAAAGCTTCCTGGGATGGTACCCTTGCGCCATCGAGGTTGCAAGCCTTGCTCAGGCTTATGAGGAGCTGCTTGTGAGCTTCTGCCATATCCTAGCCACCAGGTGCATTAAACCTGCACTTTCACTTGCAAAGCACTTTAACCTAAGCGTCCTTCCATGGTCCTCAAAAAAAATAAAATAAATCAATTTATGATATAACAGGTTGAGTGCTATTATCACCAACTTACAGATGGGAAATTTGAAGTTTGGAACATGAGACTTGCTCAGATTCAAACCAATGGCAGCAAAAGGCCTAAGTCTTTCTTATGCCTTAGCTCAGCGCACGGGCCCTGGGCCTCCCTTCTCAAGGTTGTTTTACACAGCCTGCAGGATAGATAGGAACCATGGGAGTGAGGCCCTTTTCTGTGACATCAATTTCCAGAATTTTCTGTCTAGGTACATATAGGCCTAGATTCTATCCCAGAACTATCATTAAATTACTCTAGCACCTCGGACCAAGACTTCCACCTTTTAGTCTTTTTTGTCCATCTGACCTTTAAATCCCTTTCACTGAGAATAGTGCATATTGACTCTCTCCCAGAGATCGTTGGGGAAGAAATGTAATGACAATGGGATGTCCTTTAAACCTTTTGGAATAAAAGATCCATGAGCCAGGGAAGTCACACTTTTCTATGAGCTCCCTCTTGTGTACTCCATGAACAATAAAATCAGCCTTGGCCGATAGCCCAGGCTCCAAGGCTGGTAGGAGGCCACCTCTCCCAGTTCTGGAGAGGATACCCTGTCAGGCAGCCTGTGAGGTGGAAGCGAGCCTCTGGGTTGCTACCAACCTGATGTCATTAATAAGCTCCACCCAGGGAGGTTGGCCAACTGGAAACCATCTAGGCATCTTGCCGAAGGGGCTTTGTGGAGGGACCTTTGCCATCCTGCCACCAGGGTGGTAGCTGGCAGCTACTGGTTTGGCCAAGGTATCAAGTCTGTGAGGCTGTTCTTTCTGGGAGTCCTAAACATGCTATGGACTAGAGTGGAGTTTACTTATACTTGCAGTGGACATGTGCCTGGAATCTGTATTTGGAGATTGCCACTCCAAAAGCCCTTCCTCACACCCACAGCCTCCAACCACAAGGCCTAAAGTTAAAACCATTAACGTCTTTTTTAAGTACAATGATGTCTTCAGCGGTGTGATAATACAGATTCTATTTACTTACTTTGTACTGCTTACTGCCTGAGGCCCAGAAAATTCCCTTTTAATTCCTGCAGTGACCTAGGTTGCTAATTGCTATCCTGTTTTATGGATGAAGAAGCTAGAGCTCTCAAAAGTTAGGAAATGTATCCTAGATGCCTTGGCTGGCAGGTGGCAGCCAGGAGGCCGGAAGCCAGGCGGGCGTTGCCTTCTGTCTTCTCTGACACCTGGACGTCCCCGAGTGGCACACTGTACTGCTCATGACTCATGCTGAATTGCCTTTCTCGGTATGTGCTCACCAGAAGAAAAGTCTGAGTGGCAGGAAAGCTCCTCCAAGTTCTTAGGGATGGACTTAGGAGGAAAGAATAGCCTCCCAGCAAAATTCCCAAGACAGACCCTTTTCTTCAGCGTGCCTGGCATCAGCTGCTCAGGCCTCTGTCTCAGCACATCACTTCCTGCTGTGCTGGGAGCAGGAAAGCTCATCACCCACCTGTTTCTCCCCCAGGTCCAGTGCAATCAACGTGGTGAAGATCTTGCGAGTCCTGCGTGTCCTCAGGCCCCTGAGGGCCATCAACAGGGCTAAGGGGCTAAAGGTGAGATGGGTGGGTCAAGCTTGGGAGGCTTCACCCCAGCAAGCATCAGTCGGCCTGTGGATTGGTGGAAGTTCACCAGAAGTGAGAAGTGGGCTAGGAGGAAGAGGTCACGGTCAGGCCAGTGTCTGCCATGTTGAAGCCCAGACCGTAGTCTCACTTCAAGTTCTGGTTCCATGATGAACAGAGTAACAGAGGCCACTATTCAGATCCCAAGCTCTGTAGCTAACATTTGTAAGGTAGAGACCCCCACACACACACCAACTCAAGCACAGGGCTCCAGGCCATGAAAAGGTTCCTTTGTGCCTAGTGCAACCAGATGGGAAGTTGGTAGGACTGGTAGCTGCACAAGTCCTTGAGAGTCCCAGAGGGACTTGGCATTCTCTTGGGTCCCACCACTCTCACCATGTGGCTCTGGGAAGGTTGCTTGGCCTCTGGAAGCCTGGCTCCTCCCACCTCTGTAACAGCAGAGGGGCTACTGCACCACCTCCCTGTAGAGGCTTATGGCCAGCTGAGGGGAGTTTGGGTTAAAGCCATGCTCCATGCCCCTCCTGCCCCTCTCCCACTGCAGCATGTGGTCCAGTGTGTCTTTGTTGCCATCCGGACTATCGGGAATATCGTCATTGTCACCACGCTGCTGCAGTTCATGTTCGCCTGCATTGGGGTCCAGCTCTTCAAGGTGAGATCTTGGTTCTCAATTATCCCACTTCCTTTCCTGTGTGTCAGCAGCACCCCAGGACTGGGAGCCAGTGGGTACCATAAAGCGAGGATAGATGACAGGCAGGGTCAGGGTGGGGTCAGCGTAACCTCTGACCACAGCCCGGCTCCAGAGCAGAGGCAGGAGGAGTGGGAAGAGGGCTCTGCTCCTCAGGCTGAGGCCCCTTGCCCCACCTTCACTGCTCCTCCTTCTACCCAGGAAGGCCCAGGGACTTTCATTTTCTGGAACCTCTATGTCATCTACTTACTCAAAGCCCACAGTGGCCACTTAATTGTCAACAGCATTACATCCACCCTGCCCAGCTAGCCAGAAGCCAGGGTCCTCCCTGGTTGCTTCCCTTTTGTGCCTTCATCTCACGCTTCTGCTGTTCTCCTACCTGAAGCATTCTCCTGTTTCCCTCCACCCACCATAAAAATGCCCGTTGCCCCTACCACCACCACCACCACCACCACCATCTGCCTCCTCCCTTCAAACCTGGCACTACTTCCGCCTTCTCCCCAAGAACTTCCTAGAGAATCCAGCTTTCGTGGGCTGGAGCTACCTGCATTTGCATTCCACAGGTACCCACAACGCTGACATCTTACATCTCCGCCTGCTTTATGTGTGTGAATCGTGTCTGCCCTATCTGGATTCTGTTCTTCTTGCAGTTTTTATCCTACAACCCCCGGCTCAGTGCTGGGTACTAGTGATTCCCATTAATCATAATCTGATGGATTCATTGATTAATGAACGTCTCTAATTGCTTTATTCTTCTGGCTTCCAGGGAAAGCTCTATACCTGTTCTGATAGCTCCAAACAGACAGAAGCGGAGTGCAAGTAAGTGGGCTCAGGCGGGCAGCCAGTCGCAAAGCTGGTCACCTCGGGGGTTGGTGGCTAGTCTCAGAGGAGGCACAACTGGATTCTACCCATGTGGAACCAATTCTCATTGGTGCGACATCAAGGCTCATCTACTCAGGGTTCTGCCCACTGAAGTTCTCCCTAGTGGCTAGAACCATGCCTTCTACCCTAGTGTATTTTACCTAGCATACCTGTACTTGGCTGGTCAGGTACAAAGGGAACATGGAACCACCAAAGTGACTCTTTCTCCTTCTCTCCCAGGGGTAACTACATCACATATAAAGATGGGGAGGTTGACCAGCCCATCATCCAGCCCCGCAGCTGGGAAAACAGCAAGTTTGACTTCGACAACGTCCTGGCGGCTATGATGGCCCTCTTCACTGTCTCTACCTTTGAGGGGTGGCCAGAGTGAGTACACTAATACAGGCCCTTCTGCCCTGATACTGGAGGGCCGAGCCATGGAAGGCCACTGTTGCCCCACAGCCCTTTCCAGAGTTCTTGCCTCCCAGGCAGTGAGGCTGTGTTTCTGGAATAACCTGGAGGCCATGGCACTACTGAAACAGGGATGCTTATAGACTATGTCAATGCTTTATTTATTTGTTTGCAGTTTGGAACTCAAACCCAGAGCCTTGTGCGTGCTAGCCAAGTCCTCTAATGCTGAACCACATCTCCAGTCCAACATACCAGCCCTTTAGAAAATCCAGCCAAAAACGAGTGGTTTTTTAGTTCCCGTTTCCAACCTTGGTGTGATCCCCAAGGTCTCTAGTGGCTTATAAGGGTGGGATGGGAAGAGTTTCTCCAGGTGGGGGCGCTGGAGTCCCCACACCAGATTCCGTTCCCAACATTTACTCAGAGTGAGGGCCAGTGGCTGAGATGTACCTGATTAATCAGGACCCCAGTGTCTGATCTCCATCACAATGGATGGTGATAAAGGGACAAAAGCAGGAGTGCCAGTCCGGCCACGGAGGCCATACTTTCATACCTGAACACGCCTTGTCACCTTGAGCAGGCAGCCTGTCCATCGGGGGTTCTGCATATCTGTGCATACGCATCCCCATCCCCACCCAGCAGTGCGTGGGTCTTAGGTGTGAGTTGCCATTTACATAGGTGGTGTGTGGTGAATAACCACGCGCTGTGAGGCGGTACAGAGAGAAGGAAGAGATGACCTCCATACCCAAAGTGTGACAAGCTAACAGCACCATCTCCCAGGCCCGGGTGACGAGCATGTGTTGTAAATGGCTCAAGTAGAAAACCAAACCATTGTGGATGATCTAAACAAGCACAGGTCACGTCAGTATTTTTACCTCAGTGGGTATTTTCTCTCAGCTTTATTATATTTTCACTCCAACCTCCTCTGAATCCATGCCAGCTTACAAAGCTGTTTCAGTGTTCGCCAATATGTCCATTTTGAAATTGATGTCCGTGATTCATGTTACATTTAAATAGTCCTTGACAGTTTCAAAACACCATCATGTACATTATATCAACCACTCTGTGGGTAGGAAAGTCAGAAATTACTCTCGGTATCTATTTGGTAGAGGAATAATCTTGACTCTCAGAGCAGTTAAAGTGACTTGCTCTCAGCCCAGAGCTCTTTCCTTTGGTCCCAAAGGTCCTTAGAAGCAGTGGTGCCATCATCTCCCAGAGGTGACACTGCCTCTCTGGTTCCCTCCATGGGGGCCTGTCTCCTGCTGCAGGCTGCTGTACCGCTCCATCGACTCCCACACGGAAGACAAAGGTCCCATCTACAACTACCGCGTGGAGATCTCCATCTTCTTCATCATTTACATCATCATCATTGCCTTCTTCATGATGAACATCTTCGTGGGTTTCGTCATTGTCACCTTCCAGGAGCAGGGAGAGCAAGAGTACAAGAACTGCGAGCTGGACAAGAACCAGGTAGCTTTCCAAGGAGTGGAGGAAGGCGAGAAGGGAAGCAAGGCCGTGTAAGCAATGACAAATGCCACCAGCCTGTGGCCCACCCGGAAGCCAGCCAAAGTCCAGGGAGAGATCCGTGTGGACACCAAGGTCCTCTGTCCCCTCCTTAACCTCAACAGAGCTGTCAGGCCTCTTGCAAAGGAAGTGCAGATCCCTACAAATCCTGGATCTGGCAAACATATGTAGCCAACAAACATTTCTTTTATTTAAGGGTACACTATGGTAGGTTCTGTCATATGTCCAAATCTTATGCCCTATCTAGAAGTTGATACACAGGTGGGTTGGAGCCATTAAGAAAGGGGAGAGAAGTTTAAACAATGGGGAAGGGAAAGCCTGGAGGTCAGGCAAGGGAACACCTCTAGGAAACCCTTCTTGTGTGGTTTCTTAAGCAAATTCCAGAGGCCTGTGTAGGGTGTGGGGTAGGAAAGAGGTGTAAGTGTGGGTGGGACCATGTTGCCCGACACTGGGGAACTACACAGTCCATAACTGGTGAGAAACCCAGCTCAATGAGTCAGTAGTGATGCTGGTAGGGCAGGAGGCATATGTGATCACTAGCTCCACCTCCCCACTGTGTCCCCAGTGGGAGTGGTGCATGTGGGGACGCATCCCTGTCTGGGAGGAGGACCACTGATGAGAGAAGGAGCTCAGCATAGTGCACCCAGATCAGGAGAGTCCAGCCCGCGTGGGCTCAGTGTCTGTGTCTTGGTTTAAATTATCACCTGGCTGCTGTGTGGACCTTGGATTGAAAGGAAGACAGGAGAGAGAGGGGCCAGTTAAAAAGAACAGATGAAGCAGGTGTGGTAGCATGCACCTGTAATCCCAGCACTCTGGGAGGCTGAGGCAGGAGATCACAAGTTCGAGAACAAGCTGGACAATGTAGAGTGACCTAGAGAAAGCCTGTCTCAAAATAAAAAGTAAAAAAGCCTGGGGATACAGCTCAGATCAAAGGCCCTGGGTTCAGTCCTCAATTCTGAAAAAAAAATAATTAAAAATGTGGATGAGAGGGGTTGGCCAAATAGTTCAGTGGATTAAAATGCCTGCAAGCAGGCGCAGGGGCCAGAGGTTTGATCCCTGGGCCTGCCTTGCCAGCCCCGCCCCCAGGGCGCACTGAGACAGCAATTGAGACTGGGCGTGGTGGCGTGCGCCTGTAATCACAGCACTTGGGAGGCTGTAAACAGACAGATCACTACGAGTCTGATCTAGTAGTGAGACCCTGAGCACCCTGTAGACCCTTCCCTAAAATACAGGAAAAAAATAATTTTAAAAAAATAATAATAATTAAAAATGCGGATGAGAGATACTCAGAGCCTGATCTAATATCAAGGTAACAATAGTAAAAATGGGGAGAAGAAGAGTTGGAGCCAGCAAGCCTCAGGGAGTAGACACAGAGGCTGAGGGAGACAGTGGCCAGGGTAACATCTCAGTTTCTGGGGAGTCTGGGCACAGCGTAGAGACATGAAATGATCTTTGCCTGAGTCCCAAGAATTCAGCCCCAGCGAGGTCTCTTACCCTATCAGGGAACCATGCCTTCTGATCTGGTGGACATTAGCAAGTACAGGAGATGAATATGGGATAGGAAGAAACATTGACGCAAGAAACACCCCAAGGAAAATCTGTGGTGTTATAATAATAATCAGTATCAATGAGAAGACCAACTCTGATTCAATCATTATTTTTCCAAATGCCAATCACCTACCTACCAGGCAGTAAACCACATTACCAGGCTGGAAGAGAGGAGCCGTATGCCCGTTCCCCATCCTCTAGCTAAGGAAATGCAATTAGAAGAGCTCCCTTGAATGCATGGATAATAGAAAATCACAACGTTTTGCAAATCCTGGAAATGTACCAGAGCTATAGGTCGTCTCCATGACATCCAAGGGCCCCTCCGCTAGAGTGTATAGCTCCGTGCACAGCCCACCCTATTTGGCTGATGCCCCACACCATCCAGGAAGCTGACCGCTCCCTCTCGCCCTCACCCCTGTGCCCCTCCCAGCGACAGTGTGTGGAGTATGCCCTCAAGGCCCGTCCCCTGCGGCGCTACATCCCCAAGAACCAGCACCAGTACAAGGTGTGGTATGTGGTCAACTCCACCTACTTCGAGTACCTGATGTTTGTCCTCATCCTGCTCAACACCATCTGCTTGGCCATGCAGGTCAGTCTGGGGTCCTGTGTGGGAAGACACAAAGGGTGGAGGAGCTGTGAAACCATCTCAGGAGGTCACCTTCCCACTAGTCAAAGGAGCAGAAAGGGCAGAAGGCTTGCCTCTTTCCCCAGCTGGTGGAAGTCAAGGGCTTTGTCCAAGGCTGAGCTCTCCACAGGGACCCTAGGGGAGAACCCCTTCCATCTTGGGTTGGTAAATGGACAGAGTAAAGGAGGTAAAGAACCAGGAGTGTGACCCGGAAGCGCTCCTCATAAATATGGTCCAGGGTGTGGGGGGCTGCTATATGCTCCTGTCTTCAGGGAACTTGTGGATGTTGGAAGTCACCATAAAGTCATTGAACCAATCAAAGAAGGGACACAGAGCTCTGTCAGTCCCTGTTTACAGAGATGGTAGAGAAGGAAAGAGCTCATGGGCTCTTCTGTGTCTGCCTGGCTACCTCAGTGTGGGAGGAGGGGGCACTTCTGGGAGGCTGGGCCAAGGAAGAGTGTAGTTGAAAAGAAGGCCCTGGATGCTGGATGAGGCTGGGCAAAGGGAGTGAGGGGTCGAGGTGTCCCTCCCTACACCCCTCCTGTGCATGGTTCCTGACTTCCTCCCTCCTTCAGCACTACGGCCAGAGCTGCCTGTTCAAAATCGCCATGAACATCCTCAACATGCTCTTCACCGGCCTCTTCACTGTGGAGATGATCCTGAAACTCATTGCCTTCAAACCCAAGGTAGGCCTCCAAGGAAGGGCCAGTCAAGAAGGGGAGGAGAAAAGGGTGGCACGCACAGGCGGAAAGAATAAGGGTGAAGAAGCAGGAGTCACCAGCAGAGGGCCATCCCTGCTCCCATGATAAGTGTCCCACTCCTCCGCCTGCCAAGCATTGGACAGGCCCAGTCTCAGCTTATGCCCTGGCCATGCCTGGCACTCTCAGGGAACAGAATCCTCAATAAATGGAGCCCTGAACTTTTTCCTCCCATTTCCCAGACTGGCAAACCAAACCTCTCGGCCCAGCCCCCTAGACCCACCCAGGCCTGTATTTTACCCTCTACCATTTCACTAGCCCTGAGGTCCAGCTTCCTGTGAAAAATTCATCCAGGGCTGTGTTCACTCAGGGCTGTGGGCTTCTACCTGGGGGCACTTCCGGTTTCTGCCTCAGAAGCTGTGTCTTCACTCCCTGACACCCTCCAGCACAGAAGAGCAGTTCTCTGCAAATGTCTCTGTGACACTCCTTGTGAGGGAGAGGAGGTTGGAACTCCTGAGGTGGCAGGGTAGATGAGGCTGGATGACCTGTCACTTCCAGTCAGGTCCTGGATGGTACGGGGCAGGCTGGTGTGAGCGGCGCCACCCAACCTTAGCCTCAGAAGACAGGTCAGCATTGCTCGCATCTACTGGCTGGGGTTGACAACATATGGGCAGCTACCTTTTAGGGAGGCTGTGACAGAAAGTCAGTGGCCCTTGGGCCCACCATACCACCTTTGGAAGAGTGAAGAAAAGGAAAGGAGTGGAGTGGAAAAATTACAGTTACAGACTTCAAAACCACCCTTCACCTTCATGGGCCTTCTCTTTTCTTCCTTCATGAGTTTTCTCGACTGCAGCACAGATCAACAAAAGGCAAGAAAACAAGTCCTTGGCCACATCTCCTATGTTTATTCCAGTTAATATTTGTCTGAGGATTAACTGGGGATGGCGGTTTCCCCTTGGCTATTGGATCACCTTCATTGACAAGGCTTTGGATTAATATTCAAGTAGCAATTTTGATAATGTGCCACGTGCTACACACGGTCACCTTATCCCCTTTCCCTAGAAGATCGGTGCCCTTATCCCCATTGCAAGGAGGAGGAGAGGGAGGTACCCAGTGTCAACAGGGTCACTCACTATTAAGTGCCAGGGTTAAGGGTGCAGTCCAGCAGCTCTGCCTCTGAAGCTCAGGTGCCTTCCACCACTGTTCACAAGCATGTCTCCATGCCAGCTACTCTGCTGGGGATTCTCAGAAAGAGGGACTCAACCTCCGAGGCTCTTAAAAGATAGTACAGATGATCCTTACCCTGTGGACTCTTCCTAGCACTCAAAGAATACTTAGAGATCTCAGCTAATTATCAGAGAACAAGGCTCCTAATAAACACCACTGGATGATGATAATGGTGGTTCCTTATCCCTTCCAGGGAAGTAAATATAACCTGGATGACACTTCCTTCCAAGTCTAATCCTATTTAGGAGATAAATTTTGTATTGTGTCCATGAGCCTAGGAAGGACACCAAATCACACTGGCCACTTTCTGTAGACCCACAGTCTCTCTGCCCCCACGAGGGCTATTCTAAGCCCCAGGATCTAGAGGTACTGGTGGCCTACCACCCCGAGCAGCATAACCAGAGGAGGCCAGGAATGCTGGCATTGCTGCCTAGTGGGGCTTCAGTGTCAGATGACAGCCCATCCGTGGGGACACTGGCATCATGTTCATCTGTGTCAGGAGACATACGGTTTTGGGATTTCAAAGCCTGAGTCATCCCATGGCTGACTCAGATGTGTTCCCCGTGCTGTCTGTACTTGCTGCCGAGCCGTGAACTGGGCTTCCCAGATCGTGTCTCAGGAGCGCGGGCAGTGGATTGGGCAGCAATCCCACTCCTGGGAGTGCGTGACACTCACACCCACAAGGGGCCTCAGACCCTCCTCCTGAGTCATGAAAATCCAGGAGCAGGACAGATTCCTAGGAGGTGGCCAGGAAAGGCGACCTAACTACAAAATGCCCCAGTTACCTTAGTTGCTGGTTTTCTATCATGAGGAGACCAGGTGAAATGGGAGAGATTTTTTTCAAGAAAGGGACAAGAACCAGCCTGGAGCCATTTGCATTTTACATATGCCAAGTCAGTCTGTGGGGTAGAGAAAAAGGAACATCGGATCTTTTCTTTGCTCTCAGTTTCCCTGAGAGTACTTCCGACAGCAGAGGAAAAAGCCACTGGCTAAGACTGACCAGAGAAAGCTGGCCAGAAGGCAAGAGGAATGTGGAGACAGAGGCATGGGTCACCTGCATCCTTGCTAAAGAGTAGATTTTAAGAAGAGCATCCTTCCATTTTCTGGTACAAAACCAAACCAGAAGCCCCTTGAAGCTGGTGCCAATAGCCAGCAGGATCTTGCCAATAGCCAGCAGGATCTTGCCCAAGAACCAGAGGCTCCTAACTGTGAGCTGAAACATAGCTTTTGTATCTCACCATTAAGTAAGACTTTCATCTGAATTGTTTATTTCGTGGGCTTAATTGTTGTCGTAGCATGAGTTTATACTTTTAAACATTCTCCACAGGAGGACAGGGAGGTAGCGAGGATGTGGAAGATGGGTGCAGGAGTCAGATTTAGGTTACCACTGTGGAACAGCTGAAGCAACTACTTATAAAGAGAAAAAAGGTTTATGTAGCCCCAAGTTTGGGAGACTGGAAGGCACAAGGCCTGCATTGGCTCTGTTCTGGTGAGGGTGGCAGGTGGTGGTGCATCATGGGAAAAGTGAGTGCAGGCATGCGTGCATGCGTGTGTGCATGCCTGCATGTGTGAGCAGAGCCATCACAACTGCAACCAGGAAGCAGAGAGAGAACAGGCTGCTGGCCCACTGTTCCCTTCAGGGGCACACCCCAGTGATTAAGGTCCTGCATTGCATCCCACTTCCAAAAGGTTCGGCTCCTTCTTCATAACTCCACCCTGGGGGACCGAGCCTTGAACAGATGAGGCTTTGGGGGACAGTTAGCATGAAGAGCGTGGCAGCTGGCATTCGTCAAAGCCAAGAATGTCTGAAGGTGTCACTGCTTGAGTTGATTCTGTCAGCTGGCTGGTGTGTTCCCTTGCTTCTTTCTCTCGTTATCTTCACAGTGATTGATACTCCCAACCCTTCCATCCTGTCTGTCCTCTGCACTCATGAGAGTGAATTTACCAAAGTGAATCCCTACCAACGCCCAACTGCCCGTCCCCTTACATTCATATACCGTGCACACAAAAAGGTCACACGAAAGCTGAATGTGGGTGTATGTTAGCTTTGAGGAATTCACCGCTCCGCACACACATGCAAACCCCAGGAATCTGAAGTTGTCTGACGAGTGGGGTGGATAGTGAGTAGCGCTGCTGTGAACACAGAACAGCAAACTGGAGGTAATCCCTTCCCGGCAGGCAGAGAATAACTGCCCAGAGCTGCCTGGGGGGTACCTGGGCCCTATATGATAAGCAGGACTAAACTGGTCAGCATGAAAAGACTTTGTTTCTAATGGTCAGAAGGTAACTAAAGAGCCAGATTGTCCTTCTATATGAGCTAAGATTTACCAGCAAAGTTGGGAAAAATTTATCACACATTTTTATGTTAAGCACTGAAAATATGTCCAGTGCTTAAGAATTAACCTAACAAAAAGTGGCTCAGATCCCCATAGAGAAAATTATCACACTTTATAAACAGGAATGGAAGAAAAACTAGTAACTGGAGAGGTATATTCACAGATTAGAAAGCTCAATATTAAGCTAGCCTATGCCTGCAGTCCCAGAATTCTGAGAGGATGAGGCAGGGGAATCACAAGTTCAAGCCCAGCTTGGGCAGCTTAGCAATGCAGTAACACCCTGACTCAAAATTTAAAAGTGAAAAAGACTAAAGATGCAGCTCAGCTCAATCTCCAGCACAAACAAAACAAACAAACTCACAGTATGTTTAAGATGTCCTTTCTCTTCAAGTTGATCCATGGATTCATTCAGTACAATCCCAATTAAAACTTCAAATGAAACTTGACACAGGGTTAGAAGGGCAGTGAAGGATGGAGCCATACAGCAGACCCTTTGGGAGGCATAGGGTTGGGCCTGCAAAGTCTGTGCGTGTTGTGGCGGCTTTGGCCTCACCGTGGCAGGAGAGTGCAGGGACCTGGGGGAGGAAGCAGCGAGAGCCACAGGCCTTCTACTCTCAGCGACAGATTTAGGTACTGAAAGGCATAATGATGTCACTGGTGACCTGGGATTGCTGTTAACAGTGTCTTAGCAAGGACAACAAGAGGAGAAACAATCGAGTTGATGGCAGCCCAGAAGTGGGCTACACACTTGTCCCTCAGAAGAAGTTGGTCTGCCCCGGGCAGCAGGAATTTGCCACCATCTGCTCTCCATCCCTTAAACTCCACTTAGGCGATGGAGAGGTGACAACAGGCACTGTCTTTTTGAGACTTACTGTGCCTCATTGTTGTTGGGAGCCTTTCTCCTTGGACCATGGCCCATTGAGGAGTACACACACAGTGCCCCCTGGGGCCTCCAGAGCCAGTGCGCAGGGGATTGGGGCCTGGTGCTCTCCCTGCTCAGAGCTCTGGCCTTCCTTCTGCCTTTCTCCCAGCCTGAGAAGGGAGAAGCACAGAGGACAGTGAAACCAAAAAGAAGTGGAGACTCATGGTACTGCCACCCCCACCTCCGCTGTGGCCAAGCCGTCTCCCTTAAGAGCACCGGAAGCCCCAGGGCTCACTTACGGGTTGCAAGACATATCTGGACCCAAAGGCATTCAGACCAGAAGGGTGAAAGGAAGCCTCGGGCCTACACTGTCTCACAGCACACGCTGCACCACCTAGGATGTAACCATAGCTCTCCTGCAGCCACAGAGCCCTGAGAATGTGGAGAGTGCACAGAAGCATGATTTTTTTTTGGGGGGGGGTGTATTTAGCACAGGGTCTACAGGGTCTATGGGGTCTCACTATGTAGATTGGACTCATAGAAATCCGCCTGTGTTCAGCCTCCCAAGCACTAGGATTATGGGCGTGCACAACCACACCCTGTCTCACACACCTACTCAGCGCACCCCAGGAGCGGGGCCATCATGGCACACCAGGAAGGATCGAATCCCAGCCCTGTACTCTGCCTAAGCAGGCGCTTTAGTCCCCTGAGCTATCTGGCGGACCTTGAAGTACTGATTTTTAAATTTTATTTATCTCAATTAATTTAAATTTATATTCTCAGAGCTGTGTGTGGCCATAGCTGGGCTGCACCCTTGGACCCCGGTGTTCCCCTGACAGCCATGGCCCAGCTCTCCAGTGTGCCCAGGCTCTGTCAGCCCAGCTGCTCGAGCTCCTTGAAGCCAGATGGTCTTGCCCGTCCTCCCCACCCCATCTCCATCTGGCAGTTTTCTGCCTGGAGCTGGCTCATGTGCCATGGAACCCTTGTGACAGGGGAAGGCGATCTCTTGCCCTGGGATCCCCTAGGGCAGCTTTCTCATGACTGCCAGATCTGTCCTTCCTCCCCAGGTTTCCCCAGTTCTAGGAAGCTGCAGATGCCAAAGCCTTTTCTTACCAAGGAGGAGAGCACTATAGGGCTCCTGCCTGTACCTGTGGTCTGGAATTCATTTTGCTCCTGTAGGCCCAGGATTGCGGGTGGCTCTGGGGCACCCAGCAACTTTTTTCCCCAGTCCATCGGCATTCTGAGTAGTGATGCTGAGAGGCCTAATGCACCACCAGTTCTTACCTGACCCTTGCTCATGGCACAGAACCATTTCTCTCCGTCTCAGCTGTTGGCCAGAAACTTAGCACCTCATGCTTCCAGAGTGAAGGGAATCTTCTCACCAGGTCCGGCTCAGCTCGCCTGCCATCCCCACCATACCTGCTGGCTTCTAGCTCCAGCCCCAGACAGAGGAGCCAGCCAGCGCTGCAGAGCACCAGCTCACAGTGGGCCAGCCATCCTGCCACCGCCAAGCCTTCTCTGCTCTGCTCTGGGGAAGACTTGAAGCTCCTTCCATCTCTCAAGAAAGAGGAAATGAGGGCAGTAAAGCTATGGCTGCCTCTTAGAAGGCAGAGAGATGGGAAGAAATGAAACTGGTAGGCGTGCCGGTGCCTGAGAAAGAACCTGGCTGTCCTGGCCACAGCTTGTTGTCCCAAGGAGTCACCTGCCGGACTTCTCCTGGCTGGGAGCAAGAGAGCAACCGTAACTAGCAAGCGGCCTGGTTAGCGAGATGCTAGCAGATTTGGCTTCTCAGGACTGTGGAGGTCACGTGCTCTCTTTTGAAGGCAACTCTCCGTGACACAGATCTGGGTATGGCTGTGGTCCCGCAAACATCCTGACAGCCATGCTATGAGAAAGAA
>NDGM011224405.1:1466-13914 GCA_002564305.1 Octomys mimax
TCTTTCTTTCTTTCTTTCTTTCTTTCTTTCTTTCTTTCTTTCTTTCTTCTTTCTTTCTTTCTCGCCAGCTCAGCCTGCCCCCGGGGATGGGGGCTGCTCTGCCTGTGGTGTCGGGGGTTGAACCACGGTCCCCTGAGCCTGCCTAAGCTTGCCTAAACTGTCGCTTTAGACTGCCAAGCTATCTCACCAGCCCTTAAGACAGCTTTAAACACTGGACTACAGTAGAGTATGAGCTGGACAGACACGAATGGAGTTAAAATTTTTCTAAAGTCTTTAAGAACAAAAGTGAAGATATTTGATGAACCTGAACATTTTAAACTTGAGCATGCATGCTAGAGTTTCCAAGTGTCTAAGGAGCAGAAGCTGGGAGCACGACAACTTCTCGGGCAGCGGCGCACAAGGTGCGGGGCTGATGGACAGGTGTGCGGCAAGCAGAGGTCCCCAGCAGGCCTTGCAAGTCCCAGCATATTCAAAGCCAGCAAAGTGGCAAGAGGAGAGAGAGAGGTGGAAAATGCAAAGCCAGCGGGTGACTGGAAAGCAGCAGAGAGCACAGTTCGTGCGAATCTGGCCCCGTGGCCCATGGTCTTGGGGGTAGCCAGGTTGTTTTGTAACTACATATTAAACTCACTTGTGTCGATTCACGTTTCATTGAATTTCCTTTGTAAAATGAAGAGTTTGAACAAATTAGCAACTAAGGTTTCCCTATTATTTCAGGGCTCAGTTTAGAAGAACTTACTTAGATTAACTTCCATTGCAGACAGATATAACATCAAATTGTGTATAAAAATATTATGAAGCTCAGATTTCCTTTCTTCCCTTCAAATTGTGAACTCCAGAGTTCTGGGTTTATCTGCGAGGCCTGGTGAGGCTGAAGATTTGGCTTGAAATGTTTTCAGGTGGGAGGAGACACTCACAGGACTGCTCCAGAGGGGCAGGACGTGGGCCTCGCTCTGCCAGCTGCCCGCAGGGCTTTCCTGGCACTTGCCTCCTGAGCTGCATCATGCTCTTCCCTGGAGTCACCCTGTAGGGTGGCTTGTCCCCACCTCTCCTGGTGGCCCCAAGTGGTGAGAAAGCAGCTCGCTCCGCAGGGCCCTGGTGAGCTCCTCGTAGCGCAGTACAGCTGGTAGAAAGACCCCAGAGTCTGCAGATTAGACAGCAGATGGCATTGGGATGCCCAAGTACTCCAGATGGGGGGCATCGGGACCCGCTGGCCAGGCCAGAGCTCCAGACAAAGAGGCCGAGAAAAGAGACCCAAAGGGCAACTCAGAAGCAACATCTTACTGGGCTTTGCTATGAGTGCTATGAATTTCATTGGACTTTTCTTTTTGGTTATTTTCTTTATCTCAAAGAAACCCATCAGCACAGGAATCCCCATGTAGTACCAGGCAAAGAGAGCAAACATAGCGATTCCCTCCTCAATCGTCCTCCCAGGACATGGCTTGGTCCTCCGGGCGTGCTTTCTTACCAGGGCTGGAAGATTTCCTAGGGATGTGTGGTGTCGAAGCTCATTCCTGGGGACGTGGAGACGGAAGCTGCCACGGGAGTCCCCGGGCCACCCGGCACGGACGCTGGCCCAGGCTCCCGCAAGAGCCAAGCTGATGAGATCCAGCCTGCAGCACCACGTGAGCACCAGCCAGCCACCGCCCCTGCGTGGGGAGGCAGGCGCCCCCTCACTGTGGGAGGAGTGGCAGAGGTGACCCAGGGACAGGTGGCCCAGAGTCTCTCTTCCCAGCAAAATCAGCCTCCAGACCCAAAAGGAGACAGCAGCAGGACACCTCGCACTCAGCTGAGAGAGCCGTGGAATCTCTCATTTTACGATAGGTGGACGCTTGTGGCCATTTTTTAAACTTTAACTCTTTTTAGTCAGTCTAATATACTTACAAATACGAGAAAGTCAAGTTATAGTATAAACTCTAGACTAAAAATGCCTCGCTCAGAGACAGATAATCCTGTGGCCAGCACGTGAACTTGAAGTGACTGATCCCCGAGGAGGCAGACGCAGCACAGGTGCCCCATCCTGCCGCTTCCTGCCCCCCACACCTCGCGCTGCGCACCCTGTCACCCCGTCACAGAGCGCAGCCGTCACCCGCCCTGCTGTGTGGCCAGCACGGTTTGGGCCACATCGCCCGCGCAGGCCCAGCCCAGCTACTGTCTGGCTCGTGCCCAGCAAGACTGCCTGGAAGCCAAACGGGCGGGTGGGGTTTTAGTTCTCACCACGTGTGACCTAACACAGCAGGTGCCACTCGCTGGAGGAAGGGCAGTCACAGATTTTGGCCAATAGGCTTTCAGCAGAGCACATTTTACTCTCGGAAGAAAAACATCTTCACATCTCTTTGGAAACTCTCACCCCTTCCCCGCACATTCCTCTCTGTCACGCATCGCCATATTTCTCTAGACCCACGGGACACTTCAGATGCAGTGATGAATAGCCTCTGTCCAAATGCATTCCTTTCTACTCAGATCTCCTCTGCCCATCACCTCCACGGCAGCCTTCCACCACTGATTAATTTTGTGATTGTTAGCACTGTGGTGCGGTGCAAAACTGCCTGGAGCAATGACGGCGCTCTCTGTGGACGCTCAGGCTCCGGCTGCTGGGCTACTCATCGCCCTAACCACCTCGTCAGGCCGGGAGAAGGATGCTGAGCATGACTGCACCTCTCCGAAACACCCAGAGCAGCTGCCTGCTCTGGGTCCACTCAGAGCCACATCCAGTAGAGCGTGACAAGCTGTGGGGAAAGTTCTGCCTAGGTGGTGTGGAGGCCTGGACGTGAACGCTGTGCTACACAACACAAGATTGACCAGCCTCACCTAAGGGTGCTCCCTGCGTATCTCCAGGCACTGGGCCCGGCGGTCCCCAAGCACCCACGAGCAGCCCTGTGGCAGGTTGCTTCCTGTCCTAACTCGGCAGGTTGCAGCTTCCCGGAGCCTGGGGTTCCACGTGCAGAGCTGTCTGCAGCAGGAGTTGTCCTGCTGCTGCTTGGAAGCCAGGGCATTCACTTTACTCTCGGAAGAGAGGTAAAATCGAGGTGCAGCAGGCAGCACCTCCGATTGCCCCTGAAGGGTTCCCATGCCCTTGCTCACACCCACTCGCTCGCCGCTGAGAAGAGCCCTGGAAGAAAGTTGGATTGCTCGTCACGCCCTCAGATTCGAGCATGACCTAGAGCGCTCCAGCGGGCCACTGCCGGCTGCTGTGTCTTCCCAGGGCACAACCCGGAACCCCCACCGGCCCCTCCGGCTCCGGCCCGGCCAGGTCTGCCAGCAGCAGCCATAATTGCATTCAGATTCGCCCGCACACAGGAGTTCTGGCCACCCTCCTGCTGTCTCCAGGAAGACAGATCTCCGATTCCACAGCTCCATAGCTCCCTACCTGAGACCACAGATCACTTTTTATTATGACATGTAGCATATTCTGTATTTGAGGTTATTCCGCTGGCTTTCTCCTGGGACTGTGACATAATACTGTGACTCCCTCAACCTCAGGTGCCAAATCCTACTCAACTCTGTGTGTTTAACACCAGCCCAGGGCCTCATACCCAAGCCAGGAGTGATGCATGTGGTTGAATAAGTGAAACATCATAGCATAATTTGAGAACTAAATGTAAAGGCCGCCAACACAGGGCATGCACAAGCTTTATGGGAAGAAAGGGCATCACTAGGTCAGCCTAGGGGCAGGAGAAGGGCCCACAAGAGACAGCGTCAGAGGAAGCCTTGCCAGAGGAGAAGTGTGCCCAGGAATGGAGCACGAAGCAAGGACACTCAGGACAGGGGCAGCTCCGGCTCCTGCACCCGCTGGTAAATTCAGGACTGCGCTGGATCACCCTGGCTAAGGTCTCACAGAAAGCAGACTGAGTCACTAAACAAATTAATTTCAATCTCATCAAATTAAGCTGAGCTATTTAAATCCCAATTCATTTTTTAAAATGTATTTGGTACAAGGTCTCACAAAGTAGGCAGCTCAGACTCCTAGTGATCCTCCTGTTTTCAGCCTCCCCGGAGCTGGGATTATAGGTGTGCGCCACCGTGCCTGGTCATGGTGGCTGCCTCAGTGAGCCCAGGGGCCTGTGGCTGGGGCGGCATGTAGTGTCAAGGATCAAACCCTGGTCCTGTGTTTGGCTTAGTCCACTGAGCTATTCTGCTGGCCCTTCCAATTCATTTTAATTAAACCATTCAAGTAGAAAACACGAAGGATTATTGCAGCTAACATGGGGAACTCGCTGCTCCCTGAGGTAAGGGCGAGAATGCTGAGGGAATGGCAGCCCCCTCCCCTCCTGGCTCTCCTGTTCCTCTGGAGCCTGGCTGGCCAGTGTCATCTGGCCCAGCAAGCCTGCACATGGCACACAGCCCCACGCCTACGCCTCTGAGCTGCGGGGTTGAGGGGCAGCACCCACAGGGATTCCTGGAGGCCTCCTCCATCAATAATCCCGGGGCTTTTTATGAGGCTGGATTATGAGGCTTTGGAGAGCAGAGGACTAAGCAATACTTCAAAGCAGTGCCCGGCTGCACCTGCACCATTTACAAAGAGCTATTAATAGAGAGCACACGTTTCAGCAATGGTCTCTAACTCATGGACTAACAGTGATTTATGCCTCTGGTCCGAAAGGCTCTGTGTACTTAGGCTCCACGGCTGCTTGGTGGGGCAGAGCCGGCCTCACACCTGCTCTGGGTGGCTGAGGTCACAGGCTGCCCGGGACCCTTGGAGGTAAGCAGGCACCAGCTCTGCAGAGCTGCACCCATCTCTCCTGGGCCCCGGCTAGGTTCTCCCCATCCTTGGATGGCGCCCAAGCCAGTGAGTGGACCAGTACCACCTTGCTGGGAAGTCACCCCAGCCCAGGCTGTCCCTGTCCCTCACCAACCTCCAGCCTCCAGCTCTTCTCCTATGCTTCTGCTCTCATTTGTTCTTCAGAAAAGGGGTCTGCCATACAACTTCCCAGGGGCCTGGAAGCTTGGGACCCAGCTGCACGCAACCAGGTGCAAAGGCTTCTGGCCTGAGGGTCCCCTCAAAGAGGCACAGTGCAGGTGCAGCAACGAGCCCTGCTCCCCTCGGGAGCTGGCACCAGCCCTGCGGGAGCCACACTGGAACACAAAAAGGAAAGTGTGCCAGCCTCACAGAGGCAAGGATTCAGGGGCCTTGTGCTACTAGAGCAATCCCACTGGCCGCAAAGGTGGCTCAGTAATGCTCCAGTCCTTCAGAGAGAGGCTTTGGCAGCGAAGGCTGGGGCGGGGTGGGCATGGGCACCAGGTACCCAGGACAGATGGCAGACTTGGGGTGTATTCCCGCTGAAAATCCACTCATCTCCTTATAAGTGAGAGAGGCTCTTCAGAAACTTATCCTGTTAAAATGCTCCATATTTCTTTTATTCCAGACTGAATATACACACATGCTACACAAGTTACCAGAGGTGTCAATCCTCCCATCCTAGTGGCTCAGCCTCCAGGTCTGGCCTGGCCTAACAGAAGTCTGATAATAGCTCAGCGACGTAATCGAGGGGCGCTGATCTCACTGGAGGATGGCTGCCCCCGGAGTTCCCCACCAGGTGCCCTTCCACTGGTGGGGGGGCATTTTCAGGACAGGGAGCCCCAAGGAGGACAGACCCACCCCCGGTGCAGAGGCGCGGTCTGGCTTGGAGGGCTGCCTGCAGTCTGGGGTGCAGTCACGGGAAACACACGGCTGCGTCTCTGCCCTCGTGGTGAAATTCTTTATTATGAACATTGTAGGTGGACTGCTTTTAAGAAACCAGCAAGCACATAAAAATATAAAGAACAAAATAAGATCTGCCACTGGTGCTGCTCCCACTGTTCGTGTTTCGGTGTGCTCCTGACCAGAATGTCTCCACTGTGCTGACCCATTCTGAGCAAGATGACACAGACATCGTGCAGCTGACTTGGCTGGAAAGCAAGCCAAGTTCAAGTTGCTTTACTTTCCACAGGCACCACCCTGTGAAGACGTTCCCACACTGAAATATTTCTGAAATGTGGACTTTTGTATGTCCAAGATGTTGGTGATAAGTTAATTCGTGTAGCCCCTTTCCCTTTGTGCTAGTGTGTTGCTGTTACTTCTTTCACTATTTCAAATGGCATGAGCACCCTTGTCTAGGACAGGGAGGTGAGAACTACAGTGCCTCGACCCTCTCCTCCAGGGTCCACTGCTGGAGTTCGATCCCAGCCCTCCCACTAGCCGTGTGCACCTCTGGCAAGTTACTTCACCTTTCTGCACCATGGTTTTCTTTCCCACGAGATGAGATGATAACCACCAGAAGGGTTATCCTGGGCATCGCGGGTCGACTCACTTTTCTGTGTGCTCCATCACACTGAGCTGCAGTTCCAGACGTTTTACCTTTTGAGAGCAGGTCTAGCTAAGTTGCTAAATTGCCCAGGCTCAACCTTCGACCTCTTGAAGAGCTGGGACGACAGGTGTGTCTGAGTGCTTCTGTTTCTCCTGTTTCTGCTGATTTATGCCTTGGTTGTGTTCAATTTGAAGGGCATCTTCTACCTTGTATTGAAGTAATTGGAAGAGTAGGAGGAAAACTGCACCCTAAATGCATA
Source organism: Octomys mimax (assembly GCA_002564305.1). Taxonomy (NCBI): domain Eukaryota; kingdom Metazoa; phylum Chordata; class Mammalia; order Rodentia; family Octodontidae; genus Octomys; species Octomys mimax. Next base: position 8,010 of record NDGM011224405.1, read on the forward strand.
CTTGGGGGAAATCGGGCTCCCTCCCACCCCTCTCGGCCCCTCTCCTTGCCCTCCCTCCCTCCCTCCTCTGGCTGTGTCTGGCCAGCAGCCCCTCTGATTTCTGACACTAATGAGGTAGCTGGGAATGGTGAGCTGTCTGCCGGGATAGCAGCTGCAGGGGGACTGCTCCAAGCAGTGCCGATAAGATTACCTACCCTAGCCAGAGCCAGTAGACAAAGCACATGGGAGAGACCAGAAATCTTTTCTAAGTTTGCTCCAAGAAGTGTAACTTTGGTGCTCCATGTACTGGATGAATTGAGCTCTGTGGAAGAGGACCACGTCAGAAGGCGAGTGCGGGCTGCCTTCCGGAGCCTTTGTGGCTCTGGTAATCTGGGGATCGTGACTCACAGGAAAGGAGACTCCCAAAATCATTCTCCCTCCCCACTCTTGCTTCCGTCCTGTCTCTTCTCCTCTGCCCTGGCTGTCCCTGAGGCCCCATGGCACTCATCCAGGTAAATGCCTCGTGTAGGGTAATTGTGCGCCCCTGGGGCTCATTTGGCTGATGTCCATCATTCCTAATAATGTGCCAGAATGACTTCGCAAGATGCAGCCAATTTTGTGTTTCTGCGCCCCCTGATAAAGGGTTTTGTTTTTTAGGGTATGAAAATCCACAGGCAGTGGTCCAGCCTGACTCTGCCAACAGCACAGCAAGAGAAGCTGCCAGCCTTGGTTTATGATCTGCCAAACGAGAATCCTGCAGGCGTGCGTATACGGAGCCCTCCTGGAGGAATGAGAGGAGGCCGTGGCACCCGAAGCTCTTGGCCCAGCAGGAAGGGCGCTCCCGGAGCACCTGCGAAGGCTCCTGCGGGGAGCTTATCCTGTGGGTCCAGATCACGCCCCATCCCTGGCCTATTTCAGGCCTTAGCTTTCCCCCCGTCTCAGTCCTGTTCACCCTGTACCCGAGTGGAGCTTTTTCTTCTGTTTTCTTCAAATTACGGGTGCTGGTACCTTTCCACAGAAATCTGTCGTGGCTTCAGACTGAATTAAAACCTGACCAGAATCCACCCAGGTCTGTATTAGCTCTGAATTTCGAATTTACTTCTCAGCTGTCTTCAGAGGGTGAATATCTGCAAACCCAGAAGAAAAGGCGGAGGCCCACGAGGCCGGCGGTGCAGCCCCCCTACCCAGCCTCTCGCTGTCGCCCCCTGAGTGGTCACTTTAGCTCTTCATGGTGATCACTGCTGGGAGTTTACTTCCTGGAGAGTACAGCTGGTAGGAGTCCACATTTGTGCCTCAAAGTTTTTGTATGTCAGTAAAATACTAGGCGTGATGGTTGGTTAAGTCAGCAACGTGCTAACTGCCTGCAATTGTACAGAGAGGAAAAACGAATTAATTTCTTTTCTGTGTATCTCAGTTCTCTTTGCCGGTAGGGGGATTTCCACAGCTAGGTGCGGCCGTCGTCATTTCATCTACAGAAGACAGTCTGTGCTATTGAGATTCGGAATACTTCTTACTTGTAGAGCAATGCTATTAGTGTCTGCAAGCTTGCCCTCATAGTTACAATATAAATTTTGTAACGAAAGCATAGCCATTTTTGATATTTAATCAAATACTTTAAGTTTTCTTTGGAATATTTAGTCCACGTACATTTAATACAATTATTCACTGGCTTGGGGTTATTCACACCATCGTATGTGCAATTATTTACTTCTGTTTCCACTTGAAATGTTTCTGTGATATTCTTCTTTCTATCTTTTTAAAAAATTAATTGTATTTTTTAATGTTTCAGTTCTCCATTTTAGCAAACATTAAGTAGACAAAAGTCACAAACTGATGACAAGAACAATCATTATGAAAGAGACATGCCAAGAAAAGTAGCCAGAGCAGGAGGCCACAGGAGAATCCACGAGGAAGGGAGATCCTCTCAGGACGCGCACACAAGTGCACAGCGATCACGCAGCCGGGAAAGCGTGCCCGCCGCTATGGACCTCGGAGCGGTACAGAGATCAAGCTCTGAGTCGTGGCTGCTTTAGCACAGTAAAAAAATCCTAGAAAGAAGATATGAGGGACTTTCATATGTCCAAGACTTTGATGATAAGTTAATTCATATAACCACTTCACCCTTGTGATATAGTGTTGCTATTATTTCTTTCACTAATTTATTTTATTTTTATTTTTTTGGTGGAACTGGGAATTGAACTCAGGTCCTTGCACTTGCCCAGCAAGTGCTTATTCTACCGAGCTATCTCCCCAACCCCTCTTTCACTATTTCAAATGGCACAGGCATGACAGGGAGGTGAGAACTACAGTGCCGCGACCCTCTCCTCCAGGGTCCACTGCTGGAGTTCGATCCCAGCCCTCCCACTAGCCATGTGTACCTCTAGCAAGTTACTTCGCCTTTCTGCACCGTGGTTTTCTTTCCTACGAGATGAGGTGATAACCACCAGAAGGGTTACCCTGGGCATCGCGGGTCGACTCACTTTTCTGTGTGCCTAGCTCTGTTGCATTGAGCTGCAGTTCCAGACATTTTACCTTTTGAGAGCAGGTCTTGCTAAGTTGATAAATTACCCAGGCTCAACCTTCAACCTCTTGAAGATCTGGGATGACAGGTGTGCAGCAATTTTCAAGTGAATCATGGGTGTGCCCAGCCGCTGACAGAGGGCACCCTCACAGAACCCCTGGCCGGCTGTCTCCTGGCCAACGTGGAGGGCGAGGGCTTGTGCCCAGGGCTTCTTTGAGCTACAGACACAAGCAAGAGCACGCAGCTTGCAAGAGCGATTTCCAGGCCTCTTCTTGTCTGAGACACTCACTGATGTCTTGGGACCCAACACGGGCCGTGTCGTCCTGGCCACTTGTCACCGCAGTCAGGGGAGAGGGAAAGGCCTCAGGGCCTGGGCTGACAGAGAATAGGGCATTGGCCCTGACGCCTCTTAGGAGTGACAAAGTCACCCAAGGAGTGAGGGAAGACAGACCTGGCCACAGAGGAGTTGCTGGGAGGCTGGGCTACGCTTTGCCCCTCTTCTGGCTGACTGGCGGCAGACAGTGACACCCAGAAATCATGCCATGACCACATAACAGCAAGCAGCCAAAGAGCAAGGGACTCCTGACACGGAGTAGTAAGGGCGGACAGACACGCTGCCAGTGCAGATTAAACACATTAAAATGTGGGGATGAAGACTACAGGCTGATGCAAGAGCAAAACGTCGTGACAGAAACCAAGCGGAAATGCTAACGACAAAAATATAGTCAGCGAATGAAAGATTCTGACAGATGAAATTAATGACAGAACACACAAAGCTCTGGGCTGCGCCATCTGGATGCTCAGACTGAAATACTCTGTGAAGAGACAGTAAACAAAGCGTAAGAAAGTGCAAAGGAAAGCTGGGAGGTGCCCCGCTACACGCAGAAGTATCAGTGTGCACCAACAAGGGCCGAAAAACAGAAGCAGCGAGTGGACGGAGACTTCAGGTCATAACCATTTCAGAACAAACAAACGATGACAGGCTTTATCTTAAGATGCTTGTCGCTTTTAGGTGCAGAGGCACACGCCAGGGCTCTCAGCACTTGGGAGGCCGAGGCAAGAGGGTCGCCGTGAGCTCGAGGCCAGCCTGGGCAGGCTACAGAGCCAACTCAAGGCCAGCCGGAGCTGCACAGGGAGACCCTCTCTCAAAAAGACAGTAAGTAAGTAAGTAAATAAATAATAAGCGGCTTATTGCATACCTAAATATATAATAAAATCTAAGAATCTCAAGGGAACAGAGATGACTCAAAATATTTTAAGACTAGGAAAACATGGCCTCGCCTGGAAAAAGAACCGAATTTATGGATCTAACTTGATGACAACATGAATACGGGAATTATTGGGTATTTTTTTAAGGAAATAACCCAGAATTTTAAATTTTACATTCCAGGAGTTACTGTCATTTAGCCATGAGGATTAATAAAAGATATTTTCAGGCTTATGGACTCCAGAAATGTTTTAATATAAATTTATACTGTGAAATAAATTGCTTAATAAAATATGTAAATTAAGATAAGTCAAAAGAATATATGAGCTGTGGAAGCTTGGAGGTCTCTAATGGTTTATTTAAAAGGTCAACATAAAAAAGAGGGTGTGCGGAAGAGAGATTAGACCCACAACAACGCAGACTAAAACTGCAGACTAAGCAGCGTAGGGAGGCGAGCATGGAGCTTGCGGTCGGGTTAGCAGCCACGTGGCTGCGGAGGTCCCCGTGCACCCACCGTGACGCAGGAGCTGGCGCTGTGCGGCCGCGAGAGCCGGGAAACAGAGGCCTGAATAAAGCGTCAGACAACCAAGTTCAAGGTGATATAGCTTTCAAACGACCTCAGGACGAGGAATTGATCACATCTAGACAGTTTTAGGTTATCAAAAATTTACCATTTAATTGATAATGGATTCACGTTTTGATCAATTGATTCAGGAAAGGTATTAAGTAAATTTTAATATATATTTATGATTTAAAAGCTCAACAAGTTAGAAAGATGTTTAAAGCTTATTCGGCTCCAATACAGAAACATTCTGTATGAAACGTTATTTTATTCAGAAATGCCGGACCCGCTTGATGAGGGGCCGTAGGACAGTGTCCCCTCCACCGCCGGGGGTATCTGGTGTTGACCAAACCGCTAATGTTATCGCTGGGAGATTCTGTAGTGAAATGAGAGAGCGCGCTCTGGGGACAGGCGGGCCCTGTCGCGGGGGTCTCCACCTGCAGCTCCTGCAAGGCTGCGCAGCCCCCCTGTCTGCACTGCGCGGACCCGCGGAAGCAGAGCGCGAAGCCAGCGGCAGGCTTGGGTCCCGCTGGGGTCTCTCCCGGGCCTGGATCGGCCGTGGGACTCCCCCCCTAGGCCTTTCTATTGCTTCTCTTCCGAGGGGCCTCTCTTGGCTGCGGCTGAGTAAGATCCCGAGAGTCTGAAAAGAACTTCCTTTAGTGCAAACCCAACCTCCTGTCAGGGAGATAGAAGGTGGTGATGCTAAGACAAAGGGAAGTCCCGGCAGGGGGCTGCAGCTGGGCCGCTTCGTCCCTGCCTCCCACTCAGCTCGTTGGGACACCAGGAGATGGTGCGTGAGGAGAAGGCTCAGCCCGCCCCACGCAGTGAAATAGAACAGCAGACCGCGACACTCGCCTGGCACCTCAGCTAGCCGGGAGGCTGAGGCAGGAGGATCGCAAGTTCAAGTCCAGCCGGGGCAACTCTGGGGGACCCGGGCTCAAAAGCAAAAGTAAGCAAAAAAGTGAAGCTCGTTTGGTGCAGCTCCCACCACTGCGATATCGTGCACTATTAGCATGAATGGGGCCACTCTGAACCCCAGCTCAAAGCTCTTATTCCGTTATAAACTGGCTTGGCACCGCATGAAGATGGGGGCAGAGTTCAGGCTAATAACTTAAAATTTTAATTTCACTTTGCAACATTTAATAGCAAATATGAAATACTGTGACAAGCCAAGGGAGAGGGCCGCTTGAAGAGTATTTTACATTTTATGACTTTTAACTGTTCTTCCTTTTCCTGCTTTTTGAGCAAGCGGCCTTATTTGTACTGGGCCTTGTTTCCTATCTGCATAGAAAAAAAAAAAGCCAGAATTAACAGCTAACTTCTTAAAACTAACACAAAATTTGAGAAACAAAATTAGTATAATTTACCCAAACTATCAACGATCAATTAGATAATATAGTTTTTAAATATAAAATTAGCTACAAAAATTAATCAAATACCCAAGATCTAACGTAGCCCAAAACAGACTAAGCCTCTGGAGAAATGTCAATATTGTAATAAAGAATATAAAAGAAATCTGATTAAATAGAGGCCCACGTTCTCAGTACACAGGCCAAGGTTATAGATGCATTAACTCTCCCCCTAATTAATCCACAAGTGGAACACAGTCCTCATTACAAGCCCCGCTGGCACTTTC
>NDGM011224408.1:482-12883 GCA_002564305.1 Octomys mimax
AAAAAAAAAAAAAAAAAAAAAAGCTTTTGCATAGCAAGAAAAACCACCAACAAACCGAAGAGATAGTCTATAGCTTGGGAAAAATTTTTTTGCTGATCATCAGAGAAAGGACAACTATATAAAATATATGAAGAAGTTTAAAAAAAAATCAGCCCCCTCCCATTTAAAGACCCAATCCAAAAATGGGGACCTGGGATACATACATAAGTCTTAGAGGAGGAAGTAGAACAGGAAATAAATATATGGGAAAAAATATTGAATTACACTGCCTATTTGAGAGATGAAAATAAAATAAATGCTGAAATTCCATCTCACTTCAGAAAGAATAGCTATTATCAAGACATCAATCAATAACAAATGCTGGTGAGGCTGTGTGGAAAAAGAAACCTTTCTCCGCTATTGGTGGGAGTGCAGACTGATACAGCTACTATGAAAATTAGTGTGAAGATCCCTCAAAAACTAGGACTAGAGATCTCATTGGATCCAGCAACTTCCTTTCTTAATATCTTCCTGAAAGAATAAAGGACAATATATCACAGCAATCTATACACACTCATGTTTGTAGTGCCATAGGAAAACCTTAAACTTTATGAATGAAACTCTGATCAGCAAGAATGAACCAATGAATGGATAAAGAAGATACAGTTGCTTTATACAGTGGAGTACTACTCAGCTATAAGGAAGGAGAATCTTGAGACATTTCTAGGTCAATGAATGCACTTGAGTTCAAACTCTTTAAGTGAAATAAATTGGAGACACATATATAAACACTACATGGTTTCTCTTTTATGAGAAGCCAAAAGTGTAAATAAGAACCAGTATGTATAATAGATATTGTGGAACAGGAAGAAGATGTACAAATGGGGAGGAGAACAAGAAGTGGGGAGGGGGAAAGGAAGGAAGGGAAAAGAAAAAAAACAAAGAAAGAAGGAAAAAATAGAAATAAAGCTTTTGCAAGCAGGAAGGGAAGTGGGACTTGAAGGGAAGATAGGGGAACAGGGGGAAAAGAATCAAGTTGTATCATGTACATGTACAAACTTCCTATGATAAATATAATCATTGTACATACCTAAGATGTAAAATTAGCTTAATTAATTTTTTAAAATAATATTCTTTACAGGGTTGGAGCTCTGGCTCTGAAAGGAGGGTGCTGTGGTTGGTGCTTCCCTTGGGAATCAGGGCCAAGTGACAGAAGTGGGAGAGGGGACAGGACATTCCCTGCAGAAGGCCGTGGGCCCAGTGCTGCTGGATGGGAGGACAAGACAGCTAGAAGGAGCCCATTCCTATTCCAAAACACAATGCTGTGAGAAGCCCAGTGTGTGGCCCAGCAAGATGTAGCCCTCATGTCTATTTAGAAGGCTCAGGCGTTCTACAGACAGAGAATATCTGGGAAGGGGTTCAGTTTTACTCCATCCTTGTACCAGTGATTAGGCCCACATGGCTTCTTCAGGGTTACAAAGAACAGAGGAGACCAACAGCTCACGGGCTCATTCAGACTACTCACACTCATTCTGAGCACACTTGCTTTGCACAAAGGCCAGATTTAGAGCACTCATTTGTGGCTATTTAATAATTTAGCAATGGATCTAGCCCTTAGGCACTAAGCTGGCATGATTCATGCTCTGCACACATGCTTTCTAACATTTTTCTTATCAAGGCAGACATAAGGGATGTTAGCACTTATAGAGCACCCAGGAAGATAGGATGCTGCTGCTGGGGCTGGAGGTGGTGCTCCCTGAGGGCCAGCTCCCAGGTCCCACCCCCTGGCCAGTGGCTCATGCCCAGCACCCACATGTGCCTGCAGTGACTCCACACCCACAGACTGGCTGGCGCAGCCTCTGAGAGGCACTGACCTCTTCAGCAGCCCATAAGCAAAGAGCTTCACTTTCCTTCTTTACTCCCTTTCACTTTGCTGCTGTTGCACTGTAAGACTTTGTCCAGGACTTGAAAACTGTCTTTAAAAGAAAAATCAATATAAATAACAGAATATAAATAAATAACCCTGAAATAAACTTCACTTATAAATATGAAAAGGCATGCACAAAACAGCCCCAGAAGAAACAGGGTAGAGAATTTTTTACAATGAGTCATTTCCCTCCAACTCGCCCATTCCTGAGTCCTCAGTGACATGAGAAAGCAATGTGTCAGGTGATTGTGGGTAAAAAAGTGTCACCCAGTGGAGTTTCTGCTCCTTTTTTGTGATTAGCAAAGAAATATATCCTGAGCACTCACTGCTGTCTGTTTGGAATATGATAACTTGAACTACTGAAGCAGCACCAGGACTTAATGAGCTTGCCAAAGCCAACAAGCTCATGTTCAGGATATGCCAGTGCAATTTCTGTCTTGTTGATATTAAAGAAATAAACTGTGGCTGAACGACTGGGTAGCAATACAAGTAAACAAAGACCCATGGGAACTGGAAACTGCTGTGATTCCGGGGTAGGAGTGTGGCTTGCTTATTTTGCTACTGTGCATATCTTCACATCTGGGAGGAGTGCTGGGCCTGGCAGGATGGCAGGATCTTCTCCATGCCCTGCATCATGTCACAGCTGAGCACTCTTGTCCCCACTATAGGCTGTTTACATCTAAGGCCAATTCATGGGCCTAATTTCTGTCAGGTTCAAGTCCTTGTCACCTCGAGAGTTTAACCTCTTCTAAACTGGGGAGATGGCTTAGTAGAATAAGTGCTTGCCTGACAAGCACAAAGGACTGAGTTCAATCCCCAGTTCCACAAAAAGAAAAAAAAAAGAAGAATATTTTAAAAAGTTTGAGGCTTAGTTCTGTTTTAGAAAAGGGAAAAAACCCTGCACTTGTAATTCCAGCACTCTGAGAGGCTGAGGCAGGAGGATCTCAAGTTCAACCCCAACCTGGGCAACTTAGTGACTCAACAAGACCCTGTCTCAGTATGAGGAACAAAAAAGCTGGAGAGATGTAGCTCTGCAGAGTCCGGAGGTTCAATCCCAAGTGCTGCGGTCTAGTGGTGCTAAAGGGCAGAAGGGAAGGTAGGAGAGTGGGAACCCCATTATTTTAAAAATTCTACTCCACTTTGACGTGAAATAGATGTCATTAATTAATAAGCTTGAGATTGTTTTTTCTTGGCATATAAATGTAGTGATTTTTTACCATACTTGTGTATCTGTTTTCTTTGAGTATGAAATGCAAATATAACTGAGTAAAAAGTCAAAGATGATTCCAAGCAGCTGAGAGTTCTGTGGATCTTAATTACTCTTTACATGAATAATTTTACCTACTAAATTGATACGACATTGCAGCAGGGTTAGGCTCGTAATAAGTAGTGGGCTGCAAGGAAGAATGAAAGACAAGGCCTGCCCTTTGTGAGTTCATAGGTGAACTTGAAGCACACAGGCTCCTAAATTCAATTTTCAGTAACTTGGACACCCTGGATAAAGACTAAGTTGGAAAATGCAGGAGGTTGATGGCACAACCCATCCCATGCATGGATTAAGCGGCTCACACACACGTACCTAGGTAGGACATGAGTTGGCAACACGGACACCCGTGGGACACATCAAGGAACATGAAAGGACATTACATTCTCTCTTCTGAGCTAGTAGCTAATGAGTTTTCAAGCTTAAAGAAAAAAATATGCATTTTGTGACTAAATAATTCATAAGGCTACAGATTAAGATGTTAGAACATTCTCTCACAATCAAAGTGACCCTTGGGGCCTGATAACTGCTACTCAGATATTTGCTTTTATCGAAGCTTTTCGAAAGGAAAGTCTCAGACTCTGCAAAATAAAAACTGTTTCTAACTGGATGTTGTACAGGTATGAGGAAATAACAATAAATATATTCTGAGAGCTCCTTCAGCATGGCCATCGGTGCCTCCCATCATTCCTAATAAGATACCTGCTTTGTTAAGCAATTTCACATTCTTCCCTCTTTAATAAGAAACATGCATGGGTGGCCCTTCCCTGCTGTCTGTACCAAGTGGACACTAGCCAAATTAGCCCCAAAGACTTCCTGTGGGCCCTTAGGTGCATTTCTGGCCAAATAAACAAGGGTGCTTGCTTCTTGTTCATTTTCATGTACCTGCTGGCAGTGGTGCTTTCCCAACTGCATACCTTGGGAAGTCTGTTTACAGTAAGCGGAGCTTTTCTTGTGAATGTGGCTTCAGGAATGAGAGGAAAATCTTGGAATGAGGAAAGAGAGTCAGGAGGAACAGAGCCCTGTCCAGGTAATCCAAGAAATCTAAATCCCTTTGTAAATAAATTCCTCTGGATACGCTTCAAGAAGGCCAGCCAGCACAAGACAGGAATGCAAATGGAGTCAGTCACAGGCAGGCAGCTCACACAGGCTGTTGCTAAGTGTGAGCAATGACGTAGAATCAAATGAGGAAACTCAGGATCCCAGGGGCCACTCTGTGCACACAGCGGTTACTTTCCCAACCCCAGGGTCCCAGGAAGACAACCATAACCATTGCCCACTCTGTGAATGAGACCACTAGAGGAGAGGTGCTGCCATAGTAGACAGGCTTGGGAAGGAGCAACCAGATGTCCCAGCATGCTCACATCAGTGGTTATCCTGGGACCCAGCCAAGCCCAACAACACAGAAAAACCATATTTACATACGCAAAGTGAGGTGTAGGCAACTTCTTGGAAACAGACATCCTCAGACTGTCCCCTATTGCATATCCATGCCAACCTAGTGGTTGGAAATGACTGATAGAACTCCCCAAGAGTACTGAAGAATAGTGTGCTGTCACATACAAGATGATTCTCCTTTAAGATTCATATCACACAGATAAGTAGGTCATTGTTTAGCATAGAGCTAGATTTAGAGATTTTTTTTTTCATATAACTGAAATTCTACCAGAAGTATCAACAAAAAACAACTCTCCTCATACCTGAATTTTAAACCTCTAAGTTCAAATAAACAGCATATATTTGACAGTACAAACGCATTGCTTCTATAACTAAGGCACTTATAGTATCTATCCTTATAAAGATGTGTATGAAACTGGGCCTGCCTAATATCACAGAATCTAGAAGGCTAAGGTAGGAGGTTTGCAACATAGAGATTTAGGGGCACCCTGCCTCAAAATAAAATTTAACATCAGGAAAGCTAGGGATAAGGCCCTGGGTTCAATCTCTAGTAAAACACACGCACGCACACACACACACACACACACACACACACTCACACATTCACACTCACCAAAATTCTACTCCAGGAATAAAACCAAGATTTATTTTAGATCTTCCCAAGATCAATTGTTCAGCTTTCTAAGAGGAGTGAATATTAAAAGAGTTGTTAGTTCAGACAGTGACTGCAAAGATTAGAAAAGCTTAACAAAATACATCAAAGATTCATACACTTTAAGCTGCTACCAAAGAAGAAGCTATTGTGTTTTCTGCACAGTGGTACATGTTATGCATGCATCAACAATTAGAGCCAAACAGAGAAAAGGTGGACACAAACAGAGCTGATACAGACTGAGTACAGATTCGGTATGTTTGTCCTTTGATAACAAAGAGCTTCAAGGAACCTGAGAATATTTGAGATAAAAATCATCCAAATGGCAAAATGAGTAGCTTTAAAAGTGCATGCATGGACACACACACACACACACACGTGTTCACGCTGAATATTCTTCCCATGATTAAGCAGCACAAGTGGCAGGGCAGCCACTGGGAGGGCAGCGACAATGGCAGCAGAGTAGACACAGGTGCTGTGCACGTGGTGGGAAGAGGGTCACCATCTCTCCTGCCTGCGGTTAGGCATCAGAGCGTTAGACAGAAATACAAAGAGAGGGATCTGTAATGAGAGAACTTAAACAAACCACCAAAACCTGAGGATGATGCTTCCTCAAAAAAACTCAGTCCTGTGATTAAACTAAGAGAAAAAAAAAATTTATTAGCCATTTTCTACTCGCTTGTAAATTTCAAATCACTGTGTTAGGGTCCACGATTCTTATAAATGAATGACTATAAGCTTCTTTGTCCAGGAATTCATTCTTACCATGGAATGATGTATCCTGTATCTTCCTGATGTCCAATAGCAATTATCAATAAACTAGGAATTAGACATCGTGGACGAGGATCGAAAAACCATTCTGTACAAGTAATATCAGAGAGGAGCAGAGGTGTCACATGAAAATGAAAGTGCTTAACAGGGAACCTAATTGCTCTTTTTCAAAAATATGTCAGGAGGTACCAAAGAAAAGAGAAGGCAGGCTGATTTTTTTCTTTCTTTTTTTTTTAAATTTTTTGGTCGGTGCAGTCCACCCTGAGGGCAGGGCTGATGCAGCATGTGGTGCCAAGAATTGAACTTCAGTCCCCTGCGCCTGCCTAAGCTTGCCTAAGTTTGCCTAAGCAGCTTTTTAGACCGCTGAGCTATCTCGCCGGCCCCAAGGCAGGCTGACATTTTAAATCACCAAAGGAAAGCTTTGGATGTAATGGACAGGAACCATTTGAATTGATTATCATTTGGTATTTTTTAAATGTTAACCATTGAAGTGTTCCTAAATTTTGAGGAGCAGTAAGCTTTATATCCCTGTATATCTTCAGACTGAGAATGAATGACTCCATAGCACACCATCACAGGCGTCATCCTAAATTAATAGAATTTACTCATACATTTACTGAATGAGAACCATGTGAATATAACACATGAAATGCAAATGTCTAGTTGACAAAGTAAAATAATTTAACTATTGTCACAGAGCCTGAACATTAACTGAATCCAATTGACTTCATGGCTCATGCATGATAAATAGATGATTAAGAAAAGACTGATTGTCTCTTAAATTACATGGAATTAATGACCCTCGCCTTCAGCTTTAATGCTCTGATGTTTATTAGGCACACTCCACATGCTAGATGGTTGCTGAGTTGTCTATTGTGGAGAAATGGGGGCCAGTTCGACCTGCTGGGATGGGGCTCAGACTGACCACATTGCTATTCTGTGAGGACACAAGACCAAAAGAAGCCTCGGTGCAGTGGTTGGGCTTGACAGTAATTCTCTGGACACCTTGCAGCCAACAAGTAAAGGTCTGCCAAGTTAGATTTTTGAACTCAGAGAAGACTTAATGTTACTGCTAATTACTAAAGCAGATACTCCTAGTTTTATAAAAATCAAATTCAGAGAATTTGTTCTTGAAACATCATTAAACCAAAAGCCAATAAAGTGTTGAATAAATGTGACTCTTCCAATTGTCTGCACCATCAGCTTTCTTAAGGAAGATGTTCTAGTGTGGAGCCTTGGTTATTCATAATTGATGGTAACTAATCTAATAAAACCACCTCTAACCAAACTATTCTTCAGGCCTAATCACATATCCCAGGAATCCAGCTATGTTGGATTTAGACATTAGTGGTTTTTGCTGTGTTCTCTGTGTTTAGTATTCATAAGCTTTTGAAAGTAAACCCTGCTGATATTTTTTTTCTGTCTGAGCTAGAGGTTGACAAGACCACAGATGCCTTTTGACAGGAAAACTTAATGTGTAAGGCCAAGCTTAGCCCAAGAAAAGAGGAGGGTGCCGCCTTATCTCTGCAGCTAGAGAACACGGATCTACATTAAATTTCCATGAATAACTTAGAACTATATCTATGAAGAGCTAGTTTATGATGATAATGTTTTTAATCAATCTAAATGTAACAGTTGGTTATTTTTAAAATAGAGCCTCCTGCTGTTATCTTGGAATCCATAGTGAGAAGCCACTTAGAAAGACTTAAAGAGATGAAAAAGTGTTTCCAAAGAAAATTTGTAGCCAGGATCAGGAATTCCAACCAGGTCTTGTTACTGCCCAAGTCATACCTTTCCTCTCTTCCCACTGATTTGGGGACATTTCTACTGGTCTTCATCTTTTTCCATTTTTTTAATGGGGACAAATTAGTCCATTTAATGGCCAGATGATCCCCAGCATAGAAGGATTATTTGTCAAAGAAAGAAATGGAAGTCTCTCTTGTTCCATGAAATTATTCAATGGTTTATGTTTATTAACCACTTCGCCACACCTGCAGGCTTCTGTGAGCTCCAGCGCCATGAGTGATTTGATCCTGAGTACGTTGAAGAAGCTCTGAGCCTCACCATGTCGGGACCCATGGGAAGTAGCCCTCCATTGCCTTTTGGAAAGAGGGTGGGAATGCATGCGCTTGAGCTGGCGAGGCCTGGAGTCTCTTCAGCTGATTACTAGTCTACGAGTCATCATGTCACCTGAGAAGATGTGCACCAAACAGTTCCACCAGCACTAGGAGAGAACTTGCCACTACTGATGAAGCCACAACCATTATCTGTTGTGCGACACTGTCTAGAAATTGTTGCCATTCAAGAGTTCTGTCAACTAATTTCATTGTATCAATCTTTAGTAAATGTCATTTGCATTCATGGCTTTGTTCTGCTTAATCGGGCTGTTGCTGTTGCTCTAGCTCTAGCTCTCACAGTCATTGAGGACAAATTGCTAATCTATCATCCACAAATCTTCAACCCAGTCTTTCCCTTTTGCTGTTTACAAACAGATAAAATACCCTAATTCAGTATGTCAATCAGATCAGAGTATGTGGTGAAGAAATCATTTATATGCAGAACAAAAGAAATTTTGTATGCAATGAAAAAAATAAAAACAAATCAAAGAAAATTTATTTTTCTTTTTATGTGGTGATATATGCTTGCACATTTAAACAACAGTACAATTAAAGAAAGAGAAAGAAAAGGCCAAAGCAATTACTTAGGGAGACAAAATTTTCAAGTGAAGAAATTAAAAAAGAAAAAAAAGTGAGTTTTTGATGTGTGGTTATAGTTACACTAAAAAAGCCAAGTAGAATGTTGGGGATAGTAACATCTAACTTCTTTTTAAAAATAAGAAAAATAAACTCTGTAAACCTAGAATGAAAAAGCAAATCTTCATCTCAGCAAGTCAAAAGAGCAAAGCCAAACGCGGCCAAGAGGAGCGGCCACACCCACGGCTGCTCACACAGACGCATGCTGTGTTGTTCGCATTTCCCAGAATCTGTCTTTTCGTTGTGACGAATGGAAGCTGAGTGAGCAGCAACGCTGTGGTCAGAAAAGCATAAACCGAACACCCAGAAAGAGCCACCGAGTTTTCCAAGCTAAATATCTGCTTGCTTTTCTCACCGTTTGTCCATAACCCTCCTTTAGACATTGTTCAATAGCAAAAGTTATATGAGAAAGGGAAATGAAATGCTCGCTTTTCCACTCATTTCCTTTGACAATGTATGACCTTGACTGAAATGGTCTAGACCCTATCAGTCCTAGTTAGCCAACTGGCTAGGAACTGAATTATTAGACAGTGCTTTGGAAATTAGAAGAATTTCTTCGTATTCATTTCTACTTTTACTCTAATTTGGTCATTGTAAGATAATTCCTATGACATTTCAAATTTTGATGTAGATAACAGCAATAATCATCGTCAGATTGCTGGAATATTATAATTCCCACTTGCTAGATGCAAATGAAAGGAGCTACACACACTATATTTCTTTTTTATTTTATTTTGAAGAGTGGAAAAAAAGACAAAAATAGAGTAGCAAGTGACAGTACAAATGATACAGAATTTCAAATCAATAATAAAAATTTAACAATGTTTGTTACATTACGTATTTTCATCATCAAATCTGTTGTTCAGATTAATGGATATAGGTAAGCAAATGCATACATCTCATGTATTTATTTTCTGTATTTAGGGCGGGGTCTATAGGGTGTTTGGGGTCTCACTACGTAGATCGGACTTGTAGTGATTCTCCTGTTTACAGCCTCCCAAGAGATGGGATTACAGGCGCGCCCCATCACTCCCAGTCTCAATTGCTATCTCAGCACACCCTGAGGGCAGAGCTGGCACCCCTTGCTGAGATCCAACCCCAGCCCCTGTGCTCTGCCTAAGCAGGCACTTTAGTCCTCTGAGCTATCAGGCCAGCCCTGCACACATCATATTTAACAAGCAGTCTGTCCGGCAGAGTAGCTGAACCTTTGTGCCACTGTTCTAGACACCCTTGGAGACATTTATCTGTGCAAGAAGGAAATTCACAATAATGATAAATTTGTTTGTTCTTGAGTTTGAAGACAAAACAATTTTGAGAAATCTTAGGAACAAGTGAAAATAACAGAATTCAAAAGTGTTTTAAAAGGATAAATAGAGTGTCATGATTTGCACTGGTACTCTTAAATCACATCAGTTAGAATAAACTGCATAGAGACAGAAAAAAGGAATGGGATTTGAGATAGAATAGAGCACAGTTTGATCTCAAAGGCAAAAAGTCAGCTTGAAAGGATTGAGAAGTTCCTCTGGAATAAAAAACCTTTTTCTTTGACTTTGAAACATAAATTTTTCTCCAGAGAAATTAGAAATAGCTTAGAAATGATCTCTACTGGAGCACCAATGTAGAAAAATATCTTCACAAATAACTCATTTGAGAAACAGCTCAATTGATGCAAAACATATTTGATGCATTATTAGGAGAGAAGTTGTCTTTAGTGCCAAAGCTGGCATAGTGTTTTTGGAAACAGTGAAGTTCACAGGAGTTTTGAAGTGTTCAATGTCTTCAGAAGGTGGAATGTATTAGAGATTTGCCAAAGTGACCAATCACTGCCTGGACTAAAATGGCTCATCTAAGTCCCATTGTCTCTGAGCGCTGCTCCAGCTGCACCTTGAGAATGAGCCATGCAAATCATCTTGGGCAGGATGCAGGGGAAGGCATGGACTGTTCTCAGGGAGATTCTGGGGCTGGGTGTGGACATTCCCAGAACACCACAGAATTCTTCTAAGATTCTTCAGAAACACTTATTTCCTTGGAAAAGGAAGTGTGAGAATTCCAGAGCCAGGGAGGATCTTTACAAACCATTCCTCTCTATCAATCTCAATATAAACCTGAGGAAACTGAGGCACAGAGGTTCAGTGACCCAGGGTGTTGACGGAGTCCTCCCCTAACCCCCCATCCATTGCTCCAAACACAGCTGCTCTGCATTACTGACCAGATGAAACTAATGAACCAGAACCCTGCACAGGGCGGGGAAAGACCTCACCACTTTACAAACATAATGGGTTTTTGGCTAAAGTTGGGTTGTGGTTTCCTGAGGACTATGCTGCCTGGACTTCCTGCATGTTCTGTTGCAGAGCCAAGAAATTTTTCCATGGGACAATGTCAAAGAAATATCACCCTTCCAAGGACAAACCATCTAGTTATCAAACAAGCACCCAGCTCTTAGCCTCCAGGAGCTCTGATCATCCTCAACTTCCCCCTCACACCACTTTTCTCCACATTCTGCTGTTTCTTTTTCATGATCCCATTTATACCCATGCTCTTCCATAAGTATACCTGGTTCCATTTGCCAAGCAGCCACTGAGGTTCTCAGTTCAACCACAGCAACAAGAGTCTACACAGAGCAAAACCAATGTACTACCATGTACAGAAATCTTCTTTCTATCCTTTAAACAGAAAATCTCCAACCAAGAACAATGGCACACACCTATGATCCAGGCGCTCAGGGAGGCTGAGATAGGAAATTACAAGTTTAAAGTGCACACAGGCAACTTATTGAGACTCTTCCTGAGAAAAAAAACAAAAGTTTAAAGGGCTGAGGATGTAGCTCAGTGGTACAGCACCCATGGCTTCAACCCCTTCAGCACAACAAAAAAATAACAAAAACTCAGGCTGGCCAGATAGCTCAGTGGACTAAAGCACCTGCTTAGGCAGAGTGTAGTGGCCGGGATTCAATCCCCTGGATTGCTGTGCTGGCCCTGTCCCAGGGATGCACTGACAAGGTGATTGACACCGGGCAAGTTGGTGCACGCCTGTAATCCCAACACTTGGGAGGCTGTAAACAGGAGGATCACTACAAGTCTGATCTACCTAGTGAGACTCTATAGACCCTGTAGACCCTGCAGACCCTGTACCAAATACATAAAAAAACAGAAAATCTTACTGCAAATAGATTCAATAAAAACTCACAAAGAAAAGAAATAGCTAGAAATTTAGCCCATCGCTCTTTCTTCATTTTTATAGTACACATTTGTAGCATATAATATTTATATTCTTTATGAGAATTGCTACATGTACATAATATATCTTAATTTCTTTTTATCCCCTCTCCCTTCTCTCTCTTCCTACTCCATTGATCTCTCATTTCACTTCCTATTTTGTACATGTTTGCAATAATAGTGTTTACAAGCCTTTTGTGCAGCTGGCAGATGTACATAATCTTAATTCTCTACACTGATATCCAGATTCCTATCTTTCATTATGTACTAAACTGGAATAAAAATGGATCAAAGAACTAAATGTTAAAACAAAAACAACCTCTGGAAGACCAAATAGGCAAAACTCTTGAAGTCATAGTGTAGCTAGGAACTTTTTTTTTTTTTTTTAACATTTATTTATTTATTTTGTGTGTGCGGCCAGCTCAGCCCACCAGGGGGCGGG
>NDGM011224410.1:354-11511 GCA_002564305.1 Octomys mimax
GCCCTGCCCCCTGGTGGGCTGAGCTGGCCACACACACACACACACACACACATACACACACACTAAATAAATAAATAAATAAATTCTTCAAGAGATTCTTTATTATTAGTGCCCTTTATCTGAATGTCAGGCAAGGAAAATGCTTGAGAAATATGTAAAGGAGAAGCAGATGTTTCTGTATCAAATTTTCAGATGTTCTTGGAGTGCAGAACTGATAGGTCCACATGTGCATCTTTCAATCAACCAATACATATTTATTAGATCTACATTACATCAGACGTTAATAAATGATTAACCATCTTTATAGAAAAGATGTGATCCTTTCATAGTTACTAAATAAATACAAAAAATTGTAAATTCTATCCCCAGTCCACTACTAGATGTCCTCAGTAATTTCCAAAACCTTTTTTAATTCTTATTCTTAGACAATATGTTAAGACTCTGATGAATCCATGCTGTGGCAACTAACATTGGTGGGAATAAAACAGCAATAAGTATAACATCTTAATTGCTTTAACAGTCAAGTCACTAAGATTTTTTTAATAGGAATTGCAGGGAATCTTACCATATTGCAATTATACTTTCGACTAATTATTTTAAAATAATACAAAAACTTGTTGTATAAAACCCATCTATTTTCAACATTTGAAGGTTGTATCAGCTGTATTGGTAGCATGGTGACAGATGGTATGTCCCCTTAAAAACTTCTTAATATAAAATGCATGCTAAATGTGGTTAACCTGCTCATTCTTTTTGAATCAACAGTTTTCTGTCCAAAGTTTAATTAATGCTTCCACACTCTGTCTTTTTCCTTAAATTTCAGTTATTTCTCTTCTCATTTGAGTTTAAAGTAAGGCTGAGGTGCATGTTTAAAACAGCTAGTCACCAAGGAGTAGAACTGCCCCCTCTATTCTGTGAAGGAGAATAAATTGCTTGGAAAGATGTCAGCACAGAAAAACTGTCTATAACTTTTTTGGCTTCTTGTGTTCGAAACGTTCTTATTAGTATTTGATTGGTGTTTTAAAATAGACTAAAATATACTCAAGATTTGTAGGGTCTGGAAAGAAATGATTAGATGGTAAGCCAAAAGACTTTCTGTTCCTTATTTTTTTTTTTTTGTTTCTGTTGAAAAGTAGAAATCCATATTTGAAACTCATCATTATATTGTTTTGATTTGAGGCCTTTCCATCTGCATCCCATCCAGATCACTTGATAAAGTATTAATGAAGCCTCTCATGCTGTTGAGGAAAAGTGCACAAAACAGTATCAGGAAACCTAGATCCCACTGCTGTGGTGCTCAGTTTTTGTGAGTTCTGAAAATGGGAATGATAACAATACTAGACATACATATTTCATGAAGGTGTAGTCGTTCAAATGAAATGAAAAGAAACTCCATATAAATGATTACCAATTAGAAATAGTATATAAATATAAATGTCTTCATGTTATAGATATTTTGTGTCAGAAATATATCAAAATATCTTATGATATTTGAGCAACTGTACTAATATCCACAGATACATTAAGTTGAGAAATTGGATAGAAATACATACAGCTCCTATACAATCAATAATGTAAAAGATATGTTTAGAAATATCACAAGAGATAGGTACAATTTTAGGCATTATCTCCCTGGGAATGGTGATTATGAATAAATGCTATCTTTTTAACTGTATACATATTTTTCAAAAAATTTTAATAATGGGACATATGCCATTTTATAAGAAAATGTAAATGCAAAGCTTGATGGGCTGGGGAGGTAGCTCAACAGTCTAAGTTCCTGCCTGGCAAGGACAAGGACAAGGACCAGGATTCCATTTCCGGTGCCACATACCATGGCACCTCTGGGATCCCAGACACACATTGCCAACCACCTTGAAATGGAGCATGGTGGTGCATGCCTGTAATTCCAGCACTGGGGAGGATGAGACTGAAGGATCACTATGACTCTGAACTGCATAGTGAGCCCCTTTATCAAATAAATAAAAATAAAATGCATTTAAAATGCAAAGCTTAAAATTTATCACTTTTATTTATATTACATTTACTAAGAATGAATACAAAATTTAAACATTATCACTGCAATACTGATAGAGTCATTCTCATAGTAAAGAGCGGTTGAAAATGTAAATTAAATTTTTAATTCCTGTATGATATTTTCTGGAAAATTATGCATAATAATTATGAAAAAATTTCAGATAGTTGAAAGCTATTAGCAAGGTGAACATTCAAACACTATTTCTATTATATTATTTCCACTCTGTGTCAAACACTGAGAATATTGTTGACATTAAAGTTCAATACTACATAATTTAGGTTGTATTTAGGTTTAATCTTATGAGTTCAAGATTTTAGAAACAAATTTGAAGTTTGAGAGTAACTATGATTGACAATATGAAAAACAATATTTTCCACAATCTCTATCAGAAAACATATTTTGGAATAGTAAAAAGAAATAGAATTGTTGATCGTATGGTGTTTCAAATTCTCCTCTTTCCTCTTACATAAATTTCATGAAAATGATGAAATAACTTTCTCCATGTTACCTATGTTATACATTCCATTAACTGAACTGAAATGACGAGTCCTGCAGGACTCCACTCCAACTGAAAAGTTATAAGGACATGAGTAATGAATAAGGCCCTTTGAAAACCACCTAACTTAAAATATAATTATCTACCATTAGTTGAATATATACAAAATTTTACTTTACCTTTTAAACAGTTGACATCAGGTCATTTTGCTACTCTGTTTCATCTTCTCATCTTGCTCTGCCTTGCATTCAGAATCACACTGACTTCCAGAGAGGCTTTGTCTTTGGCTCAACTTCAAAAGTAGAAAATTCAATACTAGTGAGAGCCACAGTGCTTCTGAACATCTCCAGAAGAAGAATGCTGCAGCCCCTAACTGGCTGCCTAC
This sequence comes from Octomys mimax, assembly GCA_002564305.1. Lineage (NCBI taxonomy): Eukaryota > Metazoa > Chordata > Mammalia > Rodentia > Octodontidae > Octomys > Octomys mimax. The sequence continues at coordinate 3,274 of NDGM011224410.1, forward strand.
CGGCAACATTAAACATCTCTGATGAGACTGTGCAAGGCACTTCTATGAGGTAGCTCCAATGGATGCTAATAAGTTTGTTTGCTTCTTATGGACTTTTTGTTTTTTTTTAAATTATTGAACAGCTATGGGTGATAAAGATACGATTTTATCTCATACTTAAATGACTTTATGAAATTTTTAGGTTAGATATAAACTTCTCAAATACAAAAGAGAAATTTTGACACAGGATTATGAGCTATTTATCCATCAAGTTAGTTCTTGTCTCTCTTTTGTGTTGCACTTTGTTATGTTTTGGGTTTCTCACATGAGAATCTTTACAATATTCAAGCTTCTGTATCTTATCTCCTTTGCTTAAACTTTTGGTCTCAATGTACCTCCATTTTCTTAAATTCATTCAAGTTTACCCTTCTTTACTGAACAGTAGTATTCAGTTGTGTATATGCCACATTTTCATCCACTCTTCTGTTGATGATGAATTGTTAACATATGGAAGAAGAGCAGGAGGTAGAGGAAAGGTAAATGGAAGACATATAAAAGGAAATAAGAAGTGTCATGTATATGTAGCAATTTCTCACATGAATAGAATCATTTTGTACTTCAAGCACGTATCGCAAACTGAACTGTTTTGTAAAAATAATTATTAGTTAATTAAAAATAGCTTCTAACTATAGGAATTTTCTCTCAGCTGTTTCTGTGCTTCAAGATTCCTAAGAGATTGTGGCAGTAAGCTTTGAAAATTATTTAAGAGCTCTAAGTATTGTCTAGAATACAAATATTCCTCGAGAATTTGTGTTCTATAACTTTAAAATGTTTAGTTGCCATATTAATAAGCTATATGTTAGATATATAATATTCTTATCATCATATATGTGACACGTAATATTTAATTTTGTGTATAGGAAAAATACACTTAAGCATGAAGTTGTCAAAAATTATTTTCCTTGGGTTAGGGAGGTAGCTCAGTGACATAAGCACCTGCCTAGCAAGCACAAGATCCTGAGTTCTATCGCTAGTACTATATGTATATTTATTTCTAACACTGGGGTGTTCTGTATGAAAGAATTGAAAAACCTTGAAGTAGTGCGATATTAGACAGAAAACACCCTGGAGCCAAAAGTAAGATTACTCAGTGAAATGAATAGAATATTATTAAAATAAGCAAATTTGTTTCAAAGAAAAAGTTAAGCAGTGAAGGGAAACTTTACATCCACATATATTATCATTTTTTCCATAGGGTTACACTATATATCACAACTTCCAGTTTTGTTCTCCAAAGATAAAGATCTTCAAACTCCAAATAAATATAACTTTACATAGCTATCGGAATAGGTGAGGTAATAGGTGAGGTAATAGATCATGTATGAAAAGTGATCAAGTTAGAATGCTCTATTAATAAGATACTGGATAATATATGAAGCAATTTTAATTTTCACTAACAATATTAATAATATGGATTATCCAAGAATTATTGTAAAAAGCAGATGACACATGAAGTTGTGACCAAGAAGAGGGCAAAATATGAATACAAAGATTTCTTAAAAGAAGTTAAATAATATGAGTTGAAAAAGAAAATAGGGCTGGCGAGATAGCTCAGTGGACTAAGTGCCTGCTTAGACAAGTGCAAGGACCAGAGCTCAATCCCTGGTACCATATGTGGTGATGGCCACACACTTAGGGTGGGCTGAGCCACCACAGAGTTTAGAGCAGTGGTGCATGCTTATAATCCCAGCACTGGGGAAGCTGAAAATAGGAGGATCAGTGTGAGTCCAAGCTACATAGTGAGACCCTGTGCCAAATACATTAAAAAGAAATTAAGAAAGAGGAGTAAAATAAAAGAATATACCACAAAATTATAATTTTATTTTACATATCACATATTATGCATTACACATTATATTTTACAATACATTATATCATATAACATGTAATATATATAACAAGTAAAGAAAGATAAATATATGAATTATATCTCCAGATTGGAAAGAAAAGCCCTCTGTTTTCAATTTGGATAAGAACATATCTTCCAGATGTACCCCATTTTTAGCATTACACAAGATTCTGATGTTACCTGTTCCACAAAAAAGTAATATTTATCTTGTATTCACTTCAGCTAACAAATGCCTCTCACCTTCAAAGCATACAATATGATAAAGTGCTTCTGTTTGTTTTTTTAAAGATGATAAAAACAATACAATCATTTCACTGTATTAGGAGTAAATTGGAGTAAGAATTTTAATAAAATGGATGAAAATTAGATTAAATATGTCTTCATATTTAAGATATGCAAAAGAAAACTAATTTTCAGGGGCAGGGGAATTTTATCTCTCTTTTCCTAACACAAAAATCTAAGTTCACATGAAAATGGCAGTTGGCTTAGGTCTGAAGCCTGTTGTCTGACATTCAATCAGTACTTAAAGAGATGACATGAGCCTTGCAGCACTAGATTTAATTTTTTAATATTAATTCTATTGAGAAAGAAATATCACAATGAGATAGTTTCAAAATGAGTTAGTAGGACAGTTACAATAATTAATACATTGCATATTGTTGTCTTCATTGTAGTTATTCATGGTACAAGATGCAGACATGATATCTTGTCTAAATGCTACTAGTACAAATCTTTCTTCTCATCTACCCTACTTATTTTGTATATACAGATACATGTATTTTTCCCTACAAAATGGTCCTTCATTTATATCCCCATTGTTTTTTACTTTTGTAGGAGATGGGTATTCCATTGCCATTCAAATACTGTAGGTGAGTGAATTCAGCAAAGTAATCTGATATAGTCCAGCCATCCATAATAGTACTGAGTTATCCATAGGACTGGCAATGTCAGAAGTTGTTGACTTGAGCCTTTTATAGCTCAGCTTATTAATATAATATGCTTTAATTTTTATACCTTATTTTTATACTTTTCTGGTGGACGGTTAAGACCAAGATAAAGCAAGAACTATATAACAAAAAATGTAACTGTTGTATTTGACAAGGTCAGTCAAATCACCTCACGATTTACCCTGAAACCCTGTACAACAGTTTGTAGATCTTTTGTCAGGGTCAACCATGTGAATGAGTCATGGCCATTGCTTGACCAATTGCAGCCCTAGATTCAAAATAGTATAATTATCATCACAATGCCTCTGTAGCAAGACCCACTTAGTCCTTTCCTTGTACAATGAGGTTATAATGACTAATAAAAGATTCATAGTCAATGTTTAAGTCCCAGAGACAGTAATATATTAATTCATTCTATGGAATTCCTATTTCATAAGAGATTACAAAACAATATAGAAATCATAAGGTAGACTCGCAAGAATAAAGAGGCATGGATTATTTCACTCTGTACATACGTGCACAAGGATATGATGCATGCACTTGTTTTTACATCTGTTCCGCTGCTAAACTTGACTTATATAATAGGCAAAGCTAAGGAAGTATTCCCTTTGCTAGCTTTATAATTTTTCTTTAAACAGAATATCATTCTAAATTAAAAATGTTATGTTTCAAGCAAAGTTAAAAATTTAATTATCACGTGCCAGAAATTTTAGCTGACTTAAATGATCATTCCTAATTTTCAAGAATTAGGAAAACATGAGTGCTTGAACATTAGATATCAAAATCACATGATTATTTTAGAGTGAAATTCTGTTACCAATATATTTGGCAGAGAATAACAAAATCTCAATTAGGAGTGATTTAAAATTTGTGAATTTATTCAAAACCTATGTGGTGAACATGAAAATATGTCACACAAGTCCTCCACTTCAGGGAATATGATTTTCCAGAAAACTGAGCTTCTGAATTCTTAATTCCCTAGCAAACTTCTTCTCTACTTTCTGATCATGGGAAGAAATACAAAACAGATTATTCCTTATGGAAATGCAGTCAGATGACAGAGTAATGTGAGATTGCTCTGGTGCAGGAATTTGCTTGAAGATTCTAAGTCAAATTCAAACATTTTAGAACTGCTTTTCACCCAACTTTTCTTAATTGTTGTTCTCCGCTCTAACATGCCAGGCTCTCATTCTGTTCTTGTATCTCTTCAAGGCTGTTTTCCAATTTGCTTCGTTATTAAACTCACATTTTTCTTTGCTATTTTGGTAAATCTAACCAATAAAGAATAACTACTTCTCACTGTATCTAGACCAATTCAGCCTAATAACAATTATCTTTCTCCTGTCTACTTATCACCGACACTATTGTTTCTAAGTAACACAAAAGTTAAATGAAAAAGTAGCCAAATAGAGGTATACAGCAGTGAAAGAACAGGAAACCATGATACATCTGGCCCCAAAGCAAATACCCATCATACGCTAAAGAGACCAAATATATTAGAAAAACAGAAGCTGGCATACATGAGAATCTCACCATAATTCAAACATTAGAAATAGACAAACAAAAAGAGAAATATAGTAACACTCATGAAATTCAAACACAAGAAGAAAATCTCAAAAAGACTGGTAAAAAAATGGTTCATTATTTATAACAGAATTGTAGTGAGATCAATGTCTTAGATCTCAGCAGAAATATGTTCTGAAAGGGACTAAAGTGGCATATTCATAGGGTTTAATGAAAAACAATAAAATAAAACAACATAAGAAAAGGAAAGGAAACGAAAACAAGCTACGTGCAGCTCTGGTTCAGAGGATGGGAATGGATAAGGGATAAAAAAAAAAAAAAGGATTTGCAATGCACTGTACACCCATACCAATGTCACACAAAGAATGCAAACATTGTGGATTACAAATTTGTGCAGAAAAAATTGAGGGAGTTGAAGGTATGGATAGCATGAGGAGGAGAGAGAAAGGAAGAAAGGGATAGCAAAAAGAATTAAGATGCATTATTTGCATGTGCCGACTTCCCTCAAGGACTGTAAACATCGTGTACTAACCATCTGCAGATGGGCTAAAACAATCAATAAAATATGAGTTAACATGAAAATATAAATGTATCAAGGACATCCCAAAGTACAAAAACTGAGAAAATAACTTACTAGCAGATTCCCTTATAAGACATACTAAAGAAAATTCTTTAGCTATAATTCATGCATCACTAGATGGTAAGTCAAATCCATACACAAAAAATGAGGTAACCAGTTAAGGTAGTTACATAATTATAAAAGGACACATAAATATATAATGCTTGACCTTGAGTCTCTTAACTGATTTACTTAGCAATTGAAGAATATAAAATATAATTGTGTTAAACATATTTAAATACAAATATATTATATACATATAAATATATACAAAATATAAAATTTAAAAACATTATATAGTAATATTATTAGGTTCATCACATTTAAAACTATTAAAAGACCAAAGCTGTATGAAATTAAAAGAGGCTATAAAATCTATAGTACTGTGGTGTTTTGTCGACAGGGTCAACTACCTACGTACAGCTGAACTGAACTAACATTGTGCTGGATGTGGGAGGTGGAGGCAAAACTAGAGAAGCTGCTGGGGATGCTGTTTGGAGAAGATCCTGGAGCTGTTAGAAGCTGCTGGCTCTCCTGAGCTGTTGTGCTGGATGGCCTTGTCATGTTAGCATTTCCGAAGAACTTGGCTTTTCTCATCAAAGGAAGAGCTCCAGGCCTCGTTATCTCTAAGGATGGCTGTGGTTCATTTTGGAGGAGCTCTGGTCCTCACCTAGAGCATTGCTTCTTGGCTCCGGAGGAGAAGATGGTGCACAGCTCAGTGTTCTAGAGAAGCTTGTCCCATTGGCTTTCCTGAGGGGAATTCAACTTTTCTCATCATGACAGGAACACAGGACCTCACTGACCCTGAGCGTGGCTGTGTTTCTTTAGGGGGAGCTCTGTTTCTTATTTTTATTTATTTATTTATTTTGGCAGAACCGGGGATTGAGCTCAGCCCCTTGCGCTTGCCAGGGAAGCAATTATTCTACTGAGCGATCTCCCCAGCCACTCTGTTTCTTACTTTGAGCATCACTTCCTGACTCCAGTTCAAATCCCTCAGCCTGCTAGCGTACATTGTCTATCCTGCTGGCATAAACTTTCTAGCTTCCACCACTGACCTCTGGGCTTGCCCAGTGCAGTTCTGTGAAGCAGATATGGACAGATTAGTATGTGGACAGATTTCCTCCCTCTTGATATATGATTCTTTGGGTGATTCATTATAAAATGATCTTATAAAATACAAGTCCTGTGTTGAATTGTTCCCCTTGCAAATGACCAAGTATCACAGTAATCTATAGTATAGATGGTAAATTAATATTTATTTATAATTGTGCCATTGGGTGTGAAACATGAATTGATATAATATGCGGCACTATCTTATACAAATAATGTATAAAAAAGAATAAAGATGTATAGTAGTAATTTTAAATGTCATTGGAATTCATTATATATACAGTTAATTTAAAGTCTATGTAAATACAAATTTAATTTTGAGAAAATATTAATTTTATAAATTATAAAGTCTTCATTAAAAATAACTTCAAAATGTGAAAAAATTCATCACATTTCTGTATATGTTTCAGTAAAAAATATTCAGTTAATGTAAAATAATAGTGGAAATAGAGATATAAAACACAGAAAAACCAAAAGTAAAATGTTAGAATTAAAAATAAATACATCAATAATAATATTAATAATATTAAATGAGAATGAATTGAATAATACAATCAGAAGGAAGAGATTAAATTTAGATTTAATCAACCAAAAACGTTTAAAGTAGTTAGCTGAAAAAATATGTTATGTGAACAGGAACTGCACACACAAAAACAACCCAACTGCCTACACTAGAATCAGATAGAATAGAATTAAAAATGCTTTTAAAAATAGATTTCAAAAATGATCAAAAGATCCACCAGGAGCGTAAAGCAATATAAGTCTTTATGCACCTAATAAGAAAGAACCAAAGTAATGTTTTATAATACTTGGATTGAAACCTAACACTTGATAAGGCCAATTTTACTGATTTTGAGATCACAGTATTTTATAAAGCTCAAGCTTTGTAGAACTATTTATAATTTTGGGTTAATAAGGATCAGAGACAATTTATCACTTAAATAATTCCTTACCACAGAAAAGCACTGATAGATTAATTAATGCCATGAGAACTCTTATGACCTTAGCTGTTACCAGTATAAATTGGGAGCACAGCTAAGAACATGAATGCTTGCTTAAACCAGCTGAGTCTGTCACCTAAATCAGGAGATTCTCAAATCCAGTCTGAGATTTTCTGAGATTTTACTGAAGAAGGCTTGGAAATTAGATGTGCTGCATTTTTGTTCAGTTATAGTACAAAGTGCCTACATTACGTCAGCAACTCTATTAAATGTTACAATTCACTTTCTAGTGACTAACTTAAAAATCATATTCTGTGTATGTCATAAACACAGTAATTCATTATTGTGGATACAAATGGTAGTTCTACAAAGTCAAGGGAATTCACAAAGCTAAAATGTGAACCTGCATCATCTTATATTAGAACCTGCGCTTTCTACCAACCATGTAAAATATTATCCTAGGGTGTTACATGTGTTTGAATCTTTTCATGTATGTGTATGCTATTATTAGTTTTGCGTGGTAAAGTAATCTAAATCTTTGTGTACAAGAAGATATTCCATTTATATTCATTTTGAATACTGTAAAATAATGATCAAATCTTTATAATAAAATGCTAAAAGCAATAAAATATTGAACAATTTGTGGTTTTATAGGAAGCAAAATAGACTAAATACCAACCCAAAGGAAATCATGAATACAGAAAAGAGACAAAGAAAAACTTCCTCATACAGTAAACTTAAACAGATAACAACTTCCTTAAATGTAAGATATGTGATCTCATTAAAAACAAATAATGAATGACTGCACTATGTATAAAATAAAGTCAAATTTTCTATTTTGGTTAGAGAAAAACACTCCCAAATTATAAAAATCATAGAAAAATGTATGTAAATTAAAATTAAATGTATTTAAATTTAAAATAACATACAACTTCTCAGGAAAAGAAAACTACTGGAGAGCCATCAGCATAAGAAGAGTATATACGATCTGGGGAGATGGCTCAGTAGAATAAGCACTTCCCTAGAAGAGTATATACGAAGTTATAGATTTTGCAGCAGAAAATTAATAAGCAATAGGTAAAATTTCTAAATTTTATAGATCTAGTAATATAGCCTCTCTCTGTATCTCTCTCTCTGTTGTTCTCTCTCTTTGTCTCTCTGTCTCTCTCTCTTCTCTCTGTCTCTCTCTCTCTCTGTCTCTCTGTCTCT
>NDGM011224433.1:0-10292 GCA_002564305.1 Octomys mimax
GAGAGAGAGAGAGAGAGAGAGAGAGAGAGAGAGAGAGAGAGAGAGAATCATGTGCGATAAAAAATCAATATATATGTGTTTGTATATGGGTTTATATATGTATATATGATCAAGAAAAGTATGGGGTTTAAATTAAACAAATATTTTTGTAAAAAGCATATTACCATCAACTTGCCTGAAAACATTCAAAATCGCCCCATGACTTTATACATTACCTCATTGTTCATGAAAATGTGTCTCTTACAATGATAGGCCTTAAAAATTTAAACATTAACTGTATTTTTCATTATCCCCTTTTATATTTTAATATACAGACATGATTGATGTGCGTGTGTGTGTGTGTGTGTGTGTGTGTGTATGTGTGTGTGTGTGTGTGTTGTACTGAAGGTGCTGACAGCAGTGGGAAGCCAGGAGCCATGTGCATGGAGCATCCATCCTTCACCTTTGGCTGGTGCCATTGCTGGGCAGAGCAATTAGGAGATGAACCAGTGCAATCTCGTTCTATAAAGCGATGGATTTCTCAGACCATGAAGAGAGCGTGCCAAAGGGGCAGAGTGCAGCTGGAAGGAGCTCTCACTGGTCAATTTGGGGGTAATTAGAGCAAGAAGATGAACAATAATAGTAGCAAGTCATAACCTCTTGAATAAAATAAGTGTCTGTATATTCACACGAGCACAAATAACTGAATGGGTGCCTTAAAAGTGTGATGACCAACACTACAGCTACAGAAACTGAAAATATTCATTACAAAATACTTACCAATCACAAAAAGATAAAAAGGCCAGTGGAGAAACTTGTCAGAAATTGCCTTCATTAAGTTATCCATGCTAACATCACCAGAAATGGAGAAGCTGTGTGCTGCAGTTACATGCGGTGAGTCAAATGCAAAATTATCTCTGAAAGCACCTTGCTAAAAATGTAAGAAACTGACTAATCATGAGGAAACATTGCGTAAAGATAAAGTGAGGTACATTAGATAGCTGCTCTCCTGCAATCTTCAAGAGAGCCAAGGTCCTAAAGATTAAAAAACATGGAACCACCCTCTATTAAATGGAACTGAGGACAGAAGGCATTGTGGGATTCTGGACTGGACCTTCTTGCTTTAAAAAATATTTTGGAGAAACTGAGGAAAGGTGAGTGGGATTTGTAGCTTTAGTGATAGTAATATATTGATGCCAATATCCTAATTTGGGGCACAGGGCATCAGGGACTGATGACAGGACCTACATATTGAGCTATGTCCTCAGACCTTGATGGGGTCTCACTAAGTTGCCCAAGGCAAGCCTGAACTTGTGATCGTCCCCAGCCTCAGCCCCTCAAAGTTACTGGGGTTAGGGGCCTAGACTGACATGCCCAATACTCATTTCTTAAATTTTATGATTATATTTGAGAATATATCTTACAGTACTGGGAGGACTGGGATATCATGTTAGCAACTTATGCTCAACGCTTTAGGGAAGGCAGTTCTTCGTACTGATTGTTATGGTTTGAATATAGTTTCTCTCACTAGAATAATTGAAATTTAGTTCCTGAAATAATAGTGTTGACAGATGTTGGGGCATTTAAGAGGAATTAATGCTTTTCTCATGTGATTGAGTTCTTGTTCTTCTGGGACTTAATTGGTTACTACAAGTGTGGTTGTTGTGAAGCACCCTGGTGGTGTCTACCTTGGTCTCTCTTGTACACATGTCCACAAATACCCTATTTCTCTTTTTAACATTTCTGCTATGCAGTGTACCTCAGTTATGAGGCCCTCGCCCAAAGCAAAGTCATGCTAGCACCTTGATTTTGGACTTCCAGACCTGGGTCCTAAATAAATCTCTTTCCTTGATAGTGTTTCTAGCCTCAAGTACAGTATTTTGTTACAGCAATGAAAAATTAACTAAGACAAAAATGCACAATTTTTAACAAGTGTGGGATTACTTTAAAAAAAAGGGAGGGGGTATGAAAGAAACTCTGATGGAGAACACTGAATGTGCTGTTTGTGGAAATGTCATTGTATCTTGAATGACTCCCAGAAGTGTCTGAGTTTCAGGCTTTGTGACCAGCCAGTGGTGCTGCTGGGAAGTGGTCAGACCTATAGGAAATGGGGCCTCATGAAAAGGAGTTAGATCCTTGGGCAAATGTGCTTAAAGGTTGGGGTCTCACTCCCAAGCTTTTGGTACATGGCTCCCATGTGGTGGACAAGCCTGGCTTCTCTACCACACCTGTGCTGTTTGTCGCAGGCCTGAAGCAATAGGGCCAAGAGTCTAGTGATGGAAACCTCTGAAACCATGAGCCAAGATAAGCTTTTCCTCTTTGTAGGCTTCTTATCTCAGGTATTTATTACAGTAACAGAAATCTGACTAACCCAGGGAGCATCTCTGATAGTCCATTTAGAAGATAGCTCTGGAAATACAACCTCAGAAGAGTTGTCTATAGAGGCTCAAGTGCACATACAGCTGGGCTGGAATTCTAGGTGTGGGGTTGAACCTGGCTTTACAGTTCAGTGGTGGAATGTCTTGCGTTAAAGCATCTACTTTCTCTGGATGGCTATTTCCTCATCTATAAAATGAGGAGTAGCTCCCTTCCAACTATAAAATTTAACACTGTGATTTTATCTTATAATATATTATGGCTCACCACCAACCCTGTGGCTTGCTTGCTTGCCTTCTCTCTCTCTCTCTCTCTCTCTCTCTCTCTCTCTCTCTCTTTCTTTTTGTGCAGAGATCTCTGTGCCCATCTGGTCCACGGAGGTCTCTAACTAATGTGGTACTGCTTGGTTTGGCAGCTTGGCCACTGTAGCCTGATTTAATTCTCCTCAGGCAGGCAGGATTAGTGTCTCTGGTACACAGAGCTCTGGGAAAGGAGCACACCCTGGTCTAATAGTTCAAGATAAAGCCATGTTCTCTTCTGTCCTGAACAATTCCAGCAGTATGACTCAAGCACAATAGGAAACCTGTCACTGAGAATATCCCCTTGGAAGGTCTCCAAATGTGAATTCTACAGATGATGGTGGAACCAGGAGGTGAGTCGCCAGATGGGCAAAGCTGGACCATGACAGGATTTTCGTCTCTCCACACCCAGGCCCATCTGAGTTTCAGAGCCCATAAGGAACTTCAGCAGCCTCCATGAACAGATATGTCAGCCACACACAAAAGCCAGCCCTTCCCCTTTGCATCTGACTGACGGAAAGGAATATATTGCAGTGCACTGAAAAACTATCTATTTAATAATAACCAGACTTAAGAGAATGGAAACAAGATGCAAGACTACTGAAAAATGAAGGGCAAAGATCTATATATCACATATTTTCATGTAGTATAAATTTCCAAGTTCCAAAGGCAGTAAGTTTTATGTTTAATTGGATAACTTTCTGGGCGGTATTTGTTATTACAAGTCAGCGATGTTATTACTTTGGAAAGAATGCCAACAGGATTTAGGAATTTCTTTGCACAATTACCATAGAGCCTGGCTCATGACTGGTGCTCAAAAATATTTGTTGAATGCAGGTATAAAAGTATATACTCACCTGTTATTAGGATATTCATGGGGTTGGCCTCACACAGCCATTTTTAAAATACTAAGCAATTTTAGTTTGCTGTAGAATTCTAAGCCAGATGGAGATGAAATAAGAATTGGTTAAAACTGGTGATAAATATTTCTCAAGTGAAAAAGAGCATGCAATCTGAAAGGATTCTCCTACAGGTGAGAATTTTGTTTCTCTTTTGAGTTTTTCAGTTCCAGGTAGGATAGGTTAGAGGGAAATTTCCTTCTTCACACCCCAGTCCTTCCACACTGGCAGGAAAGAGCACTATAAACTAGAACGATGCTTCCTTATGTGTGTACTGAGATTTTTCTTGTGCAGCTCAACTCTGCCACAGCAGTGATGGCTTGCTTATAAAGCTTGGGTAATGAATAGCCCAAGATTTATTTTCACATTTATTTAGGACAATCTCCTCACTGTCACAGTGCCAACACCATCAGCACAACTTGATGTTGCATAAAAAATGCACAAGCTTTGCAGAGAGGAAGAGAGGAAAAAAGCCCAGGCTGCATGGGCTGCTCTGCCTCTCCTCAGCTGCATGACCTTGAGCCATTACTGAATGTATTTGAGATTTATTTTCTATCGGGGTTGCTTTCCAGTCAAACAAGATAACACTTGCATAGTGATTAGCGCCTAGTAGGCCTGCAGTTTGTATTCTGTCTTAGTGACTTGTTGGGGGCCAGCATCCCTCTTACTCACCCCAGCTCTCTGTGCAGGGTCCTTTCCTGCTTTCTGTTCTCTTCTGACTCTTCACGTGAAGCAGAGCTCAGGTTACTAGTGCGTTCTGCACTCTGCCAGCTGGACTCTGTCTCCTTGCTGATCACACAGGAAAGTGAAGCTGGGGCTTTGGGGTGCCCTCAGCTGCTCTGAAGAGAAGTCTGAAGAGACTTCTTCTGCCTGAAGAGAAGTCTGTTACTTTGCTCCATGACGGCATCAATAAACTGCATGCATTTTAGTTCCTGTTTTTGATTAGATTTACTTTGCCGCACATTTCACATCCCCCCGTCATGTGACTGTTTTTCTTTGGAGCAGGTTCAAGTGACACTGCCTCTGCATCTGTGAGTCCCAAGGGTTGGCAACTCTACCCATTATGGCAGTTAACATTCAGCATCACAGCCACTTTCAAATCAAGGTGTAGCTGTCACCTATCACTAGGTATTATGGCCTATTTTTGACCTAGCAGCCAGAGCATGTTTCTTCAAAACATGTCAGATAACAAAGGACACTGTCCTGCTCAGTGCCATCTGGGCCTTCACATCTCACACCCCAGGTGACTGTGTGACACTGCTCTGCCTACTCTCCAACCTTCTTGCCTCATTCTGTCCTTATTCACTACACCCAACCCCACTGGCCTCTTTGCTGGTCCCCTCTTTACGAGCTTCAGGTTTCCTGTCAGGACTTTTGTGCTTGTTTTTCTTCACGTCAGAGTGATCAGCTCTGGCTTAAACACACACTTATAGATCTGTTTAGATGTCGCCTCCTCAGGAAGGCCACCCTGCATGACTCCACTTAAAGGAGCACACCCATGCCACTTCCTCCTTTAATCTGCTTTGTGTTTCTACACACAAACCCACCTGTTATTTGCTTGAAGTCTCTCTTTTTCTAGCATGTAGTACTCTTCCTTGTTTTTTCTTTTCATGTATATGGTACAGGGTCTCATTAGGTAGATTGGACTCATAGTGATTCTCCTGTTTTCAGCCTCCTAAGTGCTGGGATTACAGGTGCGCACCACCTTGCCCAATCTCAATCACTGTCTCAGCATGCCCCGGGGCAAGGCCCACATGGCATGCTGGGGATCAAACCCTGGGCACTGTGCTCTGCCTAAGCAGGCGCTTTAGTCCACTGAGCTATCTGGCCAGCCCTTAGCATGTAGCACTCTTGACATCTGGGGGCTTTGTTTCCATCTCTGGCATCATCTATGGTGAGCAGAGCAGAACCTTACCCAGAGAAGACACCCGGACAATGGAGACTGCGTAGATGAAAGCATTAAGCTAGGAATATCCTTGAGGCTATTATGCAGTGTGGTAATGAAAGTAATGTGAAACCGCTTCTGCTTGAAGACATGGAGATACTATATCTCCATAATAAGAACAAGAACAGCAATGTAATAGCTGCAGTTTATTGAACATTATGATGCCTTGCTCAGTAGGAATCTACATGTTGTTTGTGATCATTCATGAGCTGATAATTTTATCATTTTGGTCTATGAAAAATGTACAATACTTGCTTATAAGATTATTACAAAGGAAATGTGTACTTTTAAAACTTTTGTATGAAAGATATCTTTATTTCATGTTAGGAAATAACACTCTCAACTACTGAGCTACACAGAAGGTGGTGTGGCAAGACTGCTTATACAACTTGGGTGCTTTCCACGGCACATCTCCAGCACTCTATCCTGCCCTCCTAACTGCACTGCAAACAAATATACAGCCTCCCAGGGCATCGAGTTGAGAGTCCAGAACTTGAGCGATAGCTCCAGGCAGCTCCAGTCACTTCTCTGTGGCCTGGAGCCAGTTACTCCAAATCTCTACTTCAATTGTCTCATCATGTTTTATTTCATTTCATTTTTACTTATTTATTTTTATTTTATATATTTGGTACAGGATCTCACTACACAGCTCAGACTCATAGCGATCCTCCTGTTTTTCAGCCTCCCCAGCACTGGGATTACAGGTGTGAGCCACCATGCCTGGTCTCAGAGACCTGCTGAGTACACCCAGGGCGGGGCTCAGCACAGCATGTGGTACCAGGGAATCGAACCCTGCTCCTTGTGCTTGCCTAAGCAGGCATTGAGACCACTGAGCTATCTCACTGGCCCTTGCCTCATCTTTCTAATAGAAATAATAAGAGCATGTCTAATGTAGATACGAACATTTTAAGGAATCAATGGAAAAATGTATATTATGATTACCATAAAGATTTTTACTCAAAAATTGTTAGAATAAAAAGGAGGGGGCTGGGGAGATGGCTCTGGGCCAGGGAGATGGCTCAGGGCCGGGAAGATGGCTCAGTGGAATAAGTGCTTCCTTGGCAAGAGCAAGGGCCTGCGTTCAATCCCCAGTTCCACAAAAAAAAAAAAAAAAAAAAAGGAAGGAATGTGAGAAAAACAGTGCTTGCCTTCACAAAATATTCTTTTCTAACATGAAGCAAAGCAATAATTGTGTCAGATCTCCGCTCTATAAAATGCCCTTTGAGGGTAAGGTGTGTTCATTCGCATCATTCTCATATGGACAGCTTCCTGCCCTCAGCGCCTTCGGGTCTCAGCGCTTAGGTGCAGCACGTCTTCAGGGTTTGCTCTGGTATACCATTCTCCTTATTTCACTGTGTCTTTCTTTTTGATTTGCACCCACTGTTGTACAGACAAATCTTTTGCTTCCTCCTGAGTAGTACGAGACAAGAGATCCCAGGCACAGGCCTAGGGAAAGGCAGTTTGCCAGGCGTGGGTGAGATCTGTGGAGGGCTCCATGGGCCAGACCCAGATGTCACTCAAAAGGTGACATTAGGATAAGTGCTCCCATCCCTCTCTTAAACCTTGGCCACTTCACCATTTGGTTCTTCTTTTCTTTAGTTATTCTCCTTAGCAATAGTATACACTAGTGACTGGTGCTCATGACTGGATAATTGTAGTAGTATTTCTTCTAGAGAACTTTTATTAGTAGGAAGAAATATTTACTATCTTCTATGGTTCCATGTGTCTCTGTGTGCACAGCTGGGGTTGGGAAGGACCCAAGAAAACTTGTGACGAGAAGGAAGAGAACTCACGGGTGCATTTCTGAAATAATCTTGAGTCAACGTCTGTAGGCAAAAATTCCCCAAACATGATCCTTTTGTCCCTCCTGGGTAATACTACATACATAGTTCCATAGGAATTGTCTGTACAGAGCTCCACACCACCAAAGTGTGTATGTGATGTGTGGCTGGGGTGGAGGACGGCCCACCTGGATATGGGGTGGAGAACAAGAAACAGATACTGAATCGGCAGAAGTAATTTCTTATTTCTTGAATATCCTTCTATTCATAATGAAATATACTTTTCCAAATTACATCTCAGCTGTTTGCACTGTCTCAGGCAGAATGCCTGGGCTGTGCTTTTTTTTTTTTCCCAGCAGGAAACTAGGAAATGAGTCATAAAACATTAATACTACCTTAAAATAACTTAGGGTAGGGTGATCCCAAGATGAGCCCCAGTTGAGCACCAGAGGGAAGCCACACTTCAGGAAGAGCAGTTTCATTACAGAGGGCTTGCTCTTTCCCACAGAGAGTCCTGGGCTGGCTTCTGGAAGCCAGGAGGGTTGTGTCTCGCTGAGTGGGAATCCTGGCTGCCTCACACATCTGTGGAGAACTCTTCTCCTCAGAAACAGAGATGACTGAAAGAGCAAAGCAATTTCCCTGCACTACACCACGGCATTTAAATACATCATTCGAACACATGGTGCTTTTGTGGTGTTCTTTAAGTTTCCATGAGCTCACTAAACTTAAGACTTCACGACTTTGGATACATGGGCGAGGCATAAATACATTAGTGTTTGAATGCGCTGTGCCAAGAATCAGACAGATCTCACTTAAAATCCTGGACTTACTAGCTGTGACCTTACGTTATTAGCTTCCATTCTGTAAAATTGGGACAAGACCTAATTACACTAGGTTTGAGAATTAAATGAGATAAATGTATAGCAGTCCATGATTAAAAACCAAAGCTGTGTTTTTTTTTCTCTTATATGTAAGCTGTCATTTTACTGATTACATGAAATCTAATTTTCTGTTGGCTCCTTTTTCTCTAAGTTATTTCTGGGAAGATCAGAGGAGATACATATAAGTTCTACAAATTAACCTGGGTCCTCATCAATAGTGTGATCCTGAAATCTTATGTGGCCTTATGCCATCGTATAGCTGTTCTCTTTGGGCTTGAATTAGAATGAATCTACAGCTGATGTAGTTGTGTGAAACAGCAGCATTCCAGATAGGGCATGTCTTGATAAGCAGACTAGGCATTTGGATGAGTTAGAGTAGAATGTCTTCTTTTCAGAGGCAGGCTCAGATCTACACTGGGATCCATGATTTGTTGAGGAGAGGTTGAATTTCAGCCTCATCCCACACTCTCTCAGGAGGATGCTATGGGCAATAAAAAAAATACAGCCATTCATTTGCCTTCATAACCCAGGTTGTCCTTGGCTGCATGTAACCTAAAGCCCCAAAGCAACACCTGTATAAACAAAATAGGAAAGTATGTCCTGCTTGTGTAAAAGGAGATAAGCCTTCCAATTTTGAAGTGATCACTCTATGGTATTATTAAGAGTCCTAGATTCCTGGCTTTCTGTTCCACTATCCTAATGATTCAAGCCATCTTTAAGGCTCATGATACCTACCCCATCAAAGTTCTGAGTAGTAGAAGGGAGGAGGTGATGAAGGTCTACAAGATACATTTGCGTAAATCTTGTTGACCAAAAGAAATGCTCATATAAGCATATGTGAAGAAAACCGAGAAATGTGATCCATTTTGTACTTGGCTATAAGTGGTTCTATTTATTGAGGAGAAGAATGGATATTTGAGTGGGCAACTTTTTACAAGGCTTCTATTGTTCTCCATTCTCTTGTGTAAGCATGTACATAGTTAACCACCTTACTATTACAACTGCCTTTCCAATTCAAAACATCTAGGAGTCTGAGTTAGTGCAGTTACGTGGAATCAGAGGAGAATAAAAATGCAAAGAGCTGAAGATGATAGGACATGGCAGTTAGGTATGTGAGTTCTGGATTCAGATCACCCCTGGCTCTTTGCCTGGCTCTAAACACTGGCTCTACGATGACTGCTTAGCCTTGAAACCTTGGGCAATATTTTTCCTAACCTTCCTGGTTTCCCACATTGAACTGTAACAGGTTTTTTACTAGTGCTAAATGAGATAATACATGTGTAGTCTATTTAGCGCAGAGTGGATATATCTTGGCAAGGTGGCACTTTAAGGGTGTGAGAGCAAATAGGTTATGAGATGTATCTCTGGCCATAATGTCTATAGACACCATTCATAAGAGTTTTCATCTAGCCTTCTGCTCTGCAGTGACAGAGGGGGTTTCTCCTAATTTCAAATGGCCCATTAGTACTGAACTGGCTCATTACCTTTGGTCTGCTCCACTGTACCCTTGGGCAGCCAAAGAATGTGTGTTGGAAGAGCTAGTATAATTCTCATTGGTTCCGGCAGTCTGAACACTTCATTTGCTTACCTTCCTCAGCCATTGTTCATCAAATGCTTTGCTAGAACTCAGTGGCAGATAGAGAAATGCCAGGAGAGTAGAGGCTCCAAAAGGCACCCCACTCTGAGCAGCACCAGACCCTAGGGCTCACTGACCACACATCAGCAGCAGGTGCTGGCCTGCCAGCTCTTACATGTATGGTGGTACACTCTTACAGTCTCGCCTAGTTGGGAGGTTGAGGCAGGAATATCAGTTGGACCTGGCAGTTCAGGCCAGGCTGGGCAACAATAGCAGCATCTCCTGGTAGAAAAAATGACCTGTGCTGCTGCCAAGAGCGGTTATTTTGGGGGTTCATAGCCCCTGACTTCATTTGAGGGTCCTATTGTGCTTTCTGCAGGGTCCCAAGCAGTGCAATTCCAGCTCCTCATAGAAATTTCTGGTTCTCCCCATGCTCCTCACTTCAGAATCCCACCAGCCTCAGTCTCCGCATGTGAGATCTGGGCTTTCCTTCCCTTCCTCCCCCCCCCCCCCCCCCCCCCCCCCCCCCCCCCCCCCCCCCCCCCCCCCCCCCCCC
>NDGM011224433.1:10342-20961 GCA_002564305.1 Octomys mimax
CCCCCCCTCCCTCTCCCCTTCCCTTCCTTTTTCTCTCCCATGTTCCATCCCTTTGTCTAAGGCCACTTTCCTATCTGAGCATGATGGATGGTGGAAATTTTGTTTCTTTCAGTGAAAGTCACTTGCCCACTCAGGGGTGCTGTCTGAACTCTATTGTCTTGATAAGACAATCACAAAATTTAGAGTATATTACACAGAAGTAGTACCATATGTGGGCTTTGAAATCCAGTCTAAATCCATATTTTCAAAAACAGTTCTCTTCTGTAAGGGTATAACAAATCTAAACTTGTTTGTATTGCAGTAATAAAAAGATCCTTAATAACTTAATCATCATTAATACTTATTCTGATTTCATGGTTTTTTTTAACCCCAGAAAACCATGACTAAGACTTTTATCTTTTTTTAACTCTAGAAAACCATGACTAAGAGTTTCACCTCACTAATAGTAAATTTTCTTGATAATAGAGCAGTTCTCCTGCTTTCAAAAAAAATAGCCCAAAGGTCTCTACCTAGAAAAACTGAAAACCATCAATCACTATCTAATTGCATTTCTCTCGTGTAAAGGAAAAATTAAAAATTCTTTCACTGGACACCTAACTACTCATGTAAATATCTTTCCAGTTTTAGATTATGATAAACACTAAAATGATAGCCCTTGTTTCTGTCTGCTTATCTCTCAAACAAGGACTTGCTTGACTTAGAATAAAGGATTTGCATCAAAGAAAGTTGTAATACTATAAATTGAGGTTCATATAAAACACCTACCTAAACTACAAAAGATGGTATATTACTTTGAATTTCCTTGCATCCATGATAAAGAAAGAAAACAAAAAAGAAATGTCAACTCAGAGATGAGTAAACAACTGAGGCTTTGAGAGAGCGTTTTTCTCATGGAAGTACATTCTAGAAAGGATTTCCCACTGGAACATTCTACAGAAGGCACTAAGAGGCATTATAATAAACACTGCCCTTAGAAATAGATTGACAAAGTCCATGCCAACAGATTTCATATGGCTATTTCTTTCAAGAACTAAGAAGGTCTAAAGGTGACTAAGGGTTTTGTGTAACTTCAGACAATTCTAAGGGCAGCTAGACTGATAGAGAGGTCTGCCTAGGCTAATAAGTAGACCAGAATGTTTTTGTGCATTAGATTTTCTCCCTGAAATATTCCTCTCTCTGAAACATTTCAGGATGAACTGTCATTTTCCAAGGATGTGGTAAAGACCAGAGGAGTAATTGGTAGAGCTGAATCTGACCTTTGGAGACAATCTTTTTAAAAGGCTCTCTGAAATTCGTTGGATGACAGACAAATTTATTACTATGAGTTTGTCTTTTCATGTTTTCATTATCAAAATAAAATAAACACAACATGAAACACTGATTAATAAAGAAAAAAGCCCATATTCCCATAATCTTAATATGACTATGGAGATGGCTTTAAAACATATCCGTAGATTCTTTTAAAATTCTTTCAAAGGTGAAAGTGAACTCTCTTTCCCTTGAGTGACAACTACACCTAGTGAATTGATTGTGCCAAATGGAATGTAGGTGACAACCCATCCTGGGTCATAGAAAGTGTCAGCCTTCTTCTTTACTCTTAAATCACTTGTTTGGGAGCAAGCCAACTGCCACTTTGTAAAAACACTTAGCCATGTGGCAAGGAATTGGTATTTCCTGCTGGCAGGGAACCGAGCCTCCTCTGCCAGTCGGATCCATGGGCCTTTGGAGATCCGACCCTGTGGCACCCACACCAGCCTTCCCCAAGCCCAGCCCTGGCCAGCAGCCTGACTGCAATCTCCAGAGGCCTCTGCCACAAGCGTTCTGGGAGTCACTTCAGATTCTTGACCTTCAGAGACTATGAGATAATAAATGCTTGTTGCTTCAAACTATTCAGTTTTAAGAATAAGTTAGTTGTGCAGTAATTGGTAACTAACAAAATCATCATGAGTATCCTTAGGATTTTTTTACTTCTAGTCTCTCCCCTGTGCTGCAGAGATTTCACTTTGTTGATCCAATCAAAGATGCATTCACTTGTCTCTGACATTTTGTACTTAAAATTTGAGGAGCAGGATAGCACAGCAATGGAGTCTGTGGCCAGTCCACTCTGAGTAGGCCTGATCTCTTGTGATCCTGGACTGAAGCTGGATCTGGCCTTGCTAACCTTTAGAAGGGAGAAGGCAGACCACAGAGGCCTCGATTTGCATCTGCCCTCCTTTGCAGTATGATTTTGGATTGATTGCTCCTTTAGTGCTTGGATTTTAACATGTGTAAAGTGGATATTGTAAGAGTACACAGGGCTTCTGTGAAGATTAAACCAGGTAATAGGTGTAAAGTTATCTGGTCTGCAGTAAGTGTTAAGAAGAGTAGCCAATTACTACACCATGAAACTTTTGGAAATTGATTTTAATGACTAACTAATATTATTTGTAGAGATGCACCATACTTTTCTTATTTTCCTCTTTTCAGTAGGTTATGTTTTGGGTTTACATTTTTTTGTCACTATACATAGTGATAAGCATAACTGACAAAACTGATTTAATCATATTGAAAGTCTATATTGTATATTTAGCCATGAACTCATTCAAAACTGCTCTTAGGAATGACAAAGCCTCACCTTCAGGTTTCCAGCTACCCAGTCCACTCGTCCATTCATGAATGACTTTGAAGCTACAAGTTTACTGTGTGTCCCTGGGAGGAAATTGGTGGCAGCAGGCTAGCCTGTCTTCAGACTGGGGACAATCCACAAAGCAGGGACCTAGAGACTCCAGACATTGATTTTCTTGGCCAAAACTCACAAGTGTACAAGTCTGGATAGCAGAGAGAGTGGGTTCAATTACCTGACACTCAGGACACCTGAGCTGGAGATGTAATGGTGGGGTTTACAAGCTGGGTGAACTTGAGCAGGAATATGACTTACATTTCTTAAATTTTTTGGATGATGATTCTTGCTTTCTAAGGGATGTAGGGAGGGAAAGATATCAAAGGCCTTTGTCTATATACACAGGAAGAATGTAACAGTTATTGCTAGGAGTGGGAGTTTCCTGGAGGCAGGAAATTAATTAATTCCATGATAACTTTATTTGAGGTTGAATTACAAACAGTAGCCACACATCTCCAGTGTCTAGCCTATAGTGGGCACTCAGCAAATGTCAGTTGAGGGAACAAACTATTTACTCCTTCCCTGAAATATGGCTTGTGTGACTTCTGGGCACTAGCTCACCCTCTGACTGCCTCAGGTTTGCCTCCCATGAATGCTGTTCCTGTGCGTGCAACAGTGCTTCCTTCCGGGTCACTCCTCTCAGAGCTGGAGCTATCACCAGTTCCTGATGTCTGCTGTTCCTACCAAAGAGGCCTAGGCCTTTACTGCATGCTATCCCATGGCAGTAAAGCACATCAAGAAAACCCCTAGTTGTCTCGGAATTTCATCTGTTTCTTGGCATCCTCCTTGTGTGCTTCCTTCCCCCACTTCTTGTCTCTTCTCTTCCATCCAAAAAGATGTCTGTACACTTCCCAAGTATCACTTTAGGGCTGGAGTCCAAAGTCTTCTCTTATCTGAAATTCACTGTGCACTTGCCACTTGGCAGAGCCTGCAAACAGCTCAGTGGCTGATTTTATAGTCAGCATTAAAAAAAATGCCATACCACTAATAAAGTTTTCCTTATTGCTGTAACTCTTGGCAAAGGCAAATGTCTGGGGAGATTGACTGCCTAGAAAGCTTCATTATGCTGCAAGAATAGTTTTGATAGAATTTCAACAGCTCCTGACTAATTGTCAACTTCACGATGTGGCTTTTGAAGGTTATCCCCCACCCCACTCTAATAGGTCCTCAAACTCAAGAAATGTTCAGGTCAGTGGTTGAGTACCTGAGTCTTGCCAAGTAATTAGCAGGTAGAATCACCAGGTAGCAGGCAATGTTTGCTTGTATTCTGTCAATAGGAACTGCAGTGGATAATTGTCATCTTGAGTAGTCTTGCAACCACATCTAATTTAAAGTGTCAATAGAGGGTTTATTTCTGTCTTTCATTTCCACTACCAGGATGTGAGTTTTCCCTTTAGAAATTCAGTCTCAAAGTCAGATAGATATTTGAACATGGGAATTGGAAGAAAAAGTGTTTCACAGCAACCCCAAATATGTAAAAGCATTAGATTTCATTTCTCTATCCACATCATGCCATCAGTTTACATCAACCTGCATATTCAAGGCAGATACACAGCATCTGACAAATGCAAGATGAACAAGCAACTCTTAACTAAACAGCAAAGTCTGGTTTGTCAAGTGGACCGGAAATGGTGTTTGGGGCCTGGGATTGGCCCTACAGGGACAAAAAAAGGCCTTTCAAGGCTCCCACCCCTGTGATAATGTCAGTGGCTGCTTCTGTTGCTGGGCTTCTAGTTTTCCTTCTTGCTTTCTATATTTTCTCTCTGAACATTTCACTGAATTGTTTCCCAGTGCAAAACAGGTAGATTTGCCAAAACTACAAAGCCTGCACAGCATATGGGACATGCCTGGATTTACAGAGCACTGGTTCAGGAACATATTTTTCCATCAGCAGAGTCTGGGTCTTGGCTGATTTTCGTGACTGCCCTTGGGATCAATCCTGGGTCAGAGCTTTGTGGGGTCCTGCTGACTGCTTCATTCTCATAAATACCTTTCTTCTTTGAAGTTCTTTTGTTTGAGGGAATTCATTTCTCATTTCAAATTTAAAGACACACTCCCAGTTTCTTCCTTTACTTCTTTCTTTTCTTCCTTCTTTTCTCTTCACTCACATATAGAACCAAGATGCTGGGTTCTTGAAGCCCATATGCTAATTCACAGATGGTTTTTAGGGATGGTTTTCTTTTTTCTTTTTTTTTCCCCTCATGCCATTTGCATCATTTAGGTAATGTGCTTTATTTTCCAATACAGAATAAAAAACATTCTAAGTAGACATTGGTGTCATATGGTGCCTAATGATTTCTTCAGGTAGTGCAATCAGTGTACTTTGGTAATGGCTTTGAATGGGACGCAAATGTAAAGTTTTCCTGGAACCTGCCTTCTTAAAGACTTCATTTCAAGTTGAGTTCTAAAATGCTGTGGATGCAACAGCTGCTACCAGCATTAGTTCTGAATTTGTACCTAATCAAGATAAATAGACTCTCTTCACAGGTAAAAGAAAAACAGGATGGTAAAAAGGAACAAGACATATCTAACCAATGCATTATTTTAATATATTTAAATTTTAATCAGCTTTTTTTTGTTAAGGAAGAAACAGAAAAGCAAACAGAGAAACACGTGCTTTCAATGCAGCGGCAGCATCAGTATTCCATCTGGTTGGCTTTAGTAGACCATCGTACAAAGGGAGAATCTAACGGGAGTAAGGAAGCCCTCTTGAAACTCACCTGTACAACGTTTGGATGACAAAACACCTATTCCCTCTCCACTCCTTTTACTAAGTTGCCAGTAGTTACAGGTATTCCTTATAAATTTCGGAGTAAAGAACCAAAAATCTTTTATACTCCTGTCCATGAGATAACCAAGCTTCATTGCATCAGGGCCACTCTGATGAGGATTTTTGACAAAGTCTGTAGACACTAAAAGATATAACATAATTTTTAATCTCTTTAATCCCAAAGCTCTTGGAAAGTGGATGTTTCATAAGAGTAGACTGGCTGTTGACATGGTTACTTCCGGGAGATCATAGTAATTTTCTACTTACCTATTTCTGCATGTACTTACCCTTCCTAAAAACTGAGTTTGTCGCCATTTACTTCTAGATACCATCCTAGAAGTGGAACAGGATGGACCATATCTCTCTTCCATTTACAAATTAAAATGTTTCAGAGAAGATAGGCACAAAAATTTATCTCAAAAACATTCACTTGCCCTAGTCAAGAGTACTTTCTTCTAAATTAAAAATTCTATTATTAACTTACAGTTTACTGATTAAATACTGTGCCTGTGTTAGTGTTTGCAATTAGATTTAGGAATAAAATACATTTTAACAATTAAAAAAAAAAAGAAAATATTCTTCATTTGTTGAGCTTTTTCCTTTGGTGTCTGCACTGCCCACAGTCTCTTTCCTTCTGCACAGGACTGGAGAAGAGGCATGGTATAAGACAGGAATAGAGGCAAACCTAACTGAGCTTGCCTTTTCTTACTGAAATGCCAAATTCCTACCACTTTCAGGAGAAGCTTGCTTTCGCAGGACTCTTTTGTGGCAATGTGCCTACATATCTGAGTTCAAGAAATATATTCTGGGAGCAAGAGAGGAAAGGTGGTGACATTCTCAAAGGAAAGCGTTGCCCCCTTCAAGTTCCTTCCCAACCTGCCTGGTGCCTTTGTGCTCTGACCCACGTGTCTGGGTTGTACAGACCCATGCCCCATGTGCGGCATGGCGCCAGCTTCGGTAGAGGTCAGGAGGGGCCTTCATGGAGCACGGTGACATCCTCTGAATTGTGCTCAGTTGTGAGGTCTGCTTCTCAGACATTTGGACCCCTGCCACGAAGAGGGGAGGAGGAAATTGGGCCAGTTTGCATTCTGTTACAGACCAGCCTTTTGGATGACAGAATTCTTTCCAATCAAAATGCCATGGATTACTCCCTGCTGTGAGCTAATAGGGTGCTAATTAGCATATTTCATTTATTTGCTTAACTGGGATAGAAACCATTGGGCACGTGGCCCACTTAGAATGGTTTCCTGGGGAAGCCATGAACTGCTCTAAACACCACCTCCATATGCATTAGGAAAACCAGTTCACAGAAGCACAACACCAGGCACCCCCCTCACACACACACACGCTTTCTTCACATCTGCCTCTTCTCCCGACACACACACAGAGCAGAGACAAGGGATGCGGTCTAACCGGGCCTCGCTTTAGTAGGAATCCAAGATGAGAAATGAAAGTGCACAGCCATGTCCAGGAGTCCGTCACCGTAGGTGCTGTGTGGGAATCGCGTGGACCTCTACGCTTGCTGTGGTTCCAGTAATAACGACGCTGGGCTCTCCTCAGAGGCCAAGACCTCTCCTGATCTCTTTATCACGTGCTCTTTTAGAGTGAGAACCAAACTCACACAGCAGCAAAAATGATTGCTAGGTCTCAGGGCTCCCTCTGGACTGTTACTTCGGGAATCTTAAAACACCTGTTTGCCATAGTTTCTTCTTTACTGAGGAGAGAGCTCATTTTGTAATTCTCACACTGCGGTGAAGTACTTTAAGATTCTTTGGCATTCCATGCCTGTTAATCTCCCTAATGGCATATTTTTAGTTTGTTTAGGGACAAATCATTAACAGCATAATAAAGTCAAAGCAGCCAAAACCCACTAATCAAAGAGAAATGGATCCCAGGCTCAGACTGCTTCCTATGATATGGAGGCCCATTGTGCTGATCAGTAAGACCGGATTGTTCAAAAACAGTCAGCCTGTGCTTCACAATGAACTCTGCTTGAGTGGGCAAATGGGGCTCAAAACAAGGCAACCACGCATGGAGGTTTTCTGTAACTTAGAAGAAATAAATATGGTCAAACAAAGTTCTTGTGTTTCTGTATGTCATTTCCAGAGGACTCATTTCATGGTGACAAGATCCTTCTAATTGTCCAAATGCCAAACCCCTGGAATGAGCATGATTATTTCCTCTTTCCCCAATCAGTGAGGGCTGTCCATTCCCTTATCCTTCTCTGACAGGCTTTCTCCTTGTTTTCTTGACATCACCTCTTAGGGTAATTCACTCAGACACTTGCCATTCAAAACGTGCTCCATAACCTAGAGAATGTGGTCCCATGTTTACACAGGATCATTCACAATAGCTAAGTTTTGGAAGTGGTGTGTATGTCTGTCCATGGATGAGCTGATGAAGAAAACATAGTATTTATATACAATGGTATAAGTCTCTGACATAAAGAAGGATAACCTTGAGTCATTTGTAGGAAAACAGATGCACTTTGAGGCCATAATATTAAGCGAAATGGATCAGAGGCACAGATTTAAATATCACATGGTTGGTCTTACATGGGAAGTCCAAAAGATAAACCAAGAGTAACAAAAAGATAAATTGTAGGAAATAGATCTTTTGCAAATGGAAAGATAAATTGTAGGAAAAGATAAATTGTAGGAAATAGATCTTTTGCAAATGGAAAGGGAACCAAAAGAAGGAGGAAAAGCAAAGGAAGGGAGGGGAAGGAACAGAAAGTAATTACAGTGTGTTGTGCGCATGTGCCAACTTCTCATGAGGTACATGACTGTTATGTGCTACAAACTTGTACTCATAGAAAATTAAAAGAAAAGAAACAGCTTCCTCCAGAAGCACATTTTAGGGGTGCAGAATGGGTTCCAAATCATGTTTGCTCATGCAACCTATTCAACCTGTTGAACAAGTTCCATCTATCCTGCAGGAGAGAATACCAATAGCAGTGAAGTCAGCAGATAAAGTGGCTGCATTCAAAGCCAAGTGGGAATTACAGGGGTCATGAGGGATCATGGGTATTTTTGATATGTTTCAATCATTAGCAGGGATTTTAAAAGAGTATTAGGGCTGTGTTTCTCCCAGCTGGTGCATGATCACGTATCTCAGTTTTCAAAAAAGTTTTAATGTTACTTTCCAACTACAAAAGACCCCTACACTGGGAAGAAGTAGATTTGGGACCCACTTATGAGTCAGCCGAGTGAAATGATTTTGTCTGTGATAGAAAAAGATGGACTGCTTGAGATTACAAATGAATGCGGCCTTACAGTTATGTTTGAGGCAACTTCAAATCTCCATGCATTCTGGATTAAAGTCAAAATATCTTGAGACTGCCACAAAAGGACTGAAAAGTCTTCTTCTACTTCCAACAGCTTGTCTTTGTGAAGCAGGGTTTTCTGCAGAGACAGCAGCTCAAACAAGATTACAGAGCATATTGGACCCAGGTCATACAGCCTGGGTGTCACTGTCTCTCACCATTCCCCTATGAAACTGTCTAGTTGCAGAAAATAAGCCCAGTTCCTCAGTATGGTCAGCTGTACAGTTATTTCATTGTATACTACAATGTAATGATAATATAAATAAGGTACAAAATAAATGTACTATGTTTGAATCATCCCAAACCTTCCCACCCTGCACAGCAGCTAGTCTGTGAAAAGCTTGTCTTCTAGGAAACTGGTTCATGGTGTGGAAATGGGTTTGAACTGTGGGATGGTTCTTTGTGTTTCACTAATTTAGACAACCATCTTGAATGAGTTTCTGACCCCTCATAATAAATTAGACAAGTCAAGCTTGCTGTACTCTCAACAAGCCCTTGAAGGCTCTGTGGGCACAGTATCACGTGAGCAACCCTAAACACTGCTTCCTGAGGTTCACACGCTTCCACCACTTATTTCTTCTCCAGCATTCTCTATACACCTTTCTTGAGATCTCACCGTGTCACTCTGCTGCTGAAAATTTTCCCATAGTGCTCTTGTCTCTGTAATGAAGCAGTGACAGACATGGTAGTTGTTCTCTACCGAACATAGCGTCTGTGGTAAGGCTTCTATGCTCTCTGATGTTGGAAAGCTTTTCTTACCAATTCTAGATTACCCCAGCTCCTCCTCATAATCTCAGTTATTTCACATTGAAACTTACTGGACCACGGTTTGTCATTCTTCATTTTAACTTCCTAGTGACACTGAAATTCAAATACACATCAAATGTTGGAATTTAGCTGGCCATTTGTGGGTGTTTGTGTATACACGACATGGGATATTATTTATTGGTGGAAATATTATGGGAACTATCAATACTCTAATAATATAAGCTACTTCTCTTAAGAATTCATCTTAATTACTGAGCTCTCCCAGAACATCAGTGCATATTATTTGTGAGAGAATTATAGGAAGAAGGGAAAGAAAAATCTCTGATCAATTGATTGATTCTTTCCTTAGAAGCCACATTGCTTTGAGCTCTGGCCTCAAAGTGATGGAAAGAATTTATGATTTACTCAAAATTGTTATTATTTACATACTAATAAAAATTGCAGATGTCCCTAACTTACAAGGGTTCAACTTATGATTTGGGGACAATATGATTTATGGTGATAAAAAAGCAGTGTGCATACTTAGCATGGTGATACAGATCTGTAAGCCCAGTACTCTGGGCAGCTAGGGCAGGAGGATTGTAGGCTGTATCTCAGCCCAGGCAATTTAGCCACTTAGTGAGATCTTGTCTCAAAATAAGAAGTAAAACAGGGGCCGGGGAGCTAGCTCAGTAGAATAAGTGCTTGTCTGGCAAGTGCAAGGTCCTGAGTTCAATTCCCCAGTACTGGAAAAAAAAAAAAAAAGTGAAACAGGGGTTAGGAATATAACTCAGTGCAAAGGCTCTGGCTTTAATACCAAAAAAGCAATATACATGTCTAGAAACTGACCTTAAAATTCTGAGTTTTGATCTTTTCCTAGCCCAGTGATACGTGGCACAATATTCTGTCATGCTAGGCTGTGGAAAACTTGCACTCCTAGTCAAACAGACAATTATGAGGGCAATCAACTGATATTTGAAAGTATAGTATATTACTAAACTATTATACTCCGTAGGTTAGGTATAGATTGGTGTATTACCTGTGCTTTTTTGACATGATATTTTCAACTTATGATGGGTTCATTAGGATGTAACATCATTGTACTGTAATGTCACTGT
>NDGM011224455.1:2698-14870 GCA_002564305.1 Octomys mimax
AAAAAAAAAAAAAAAAACCTTTTAAATAATGACTGCAGAGCTGAGTATTAGGGTAAATGCTTGCAATCCCACATTCAGGGAAGTTGAGGCAGGTGGATCACAAGTTGAGGCTAACCTTGGCAATTTAGCAAATGATAAAGAAATAGTCTCAAAATGTAAAACAGGGGCTAAGATTTAGCCCAAATGGAAGGCCGTGGATTCAATCCCAACTACTACCACAAAAAAATGGTAGTTTCTTATCACCTGCAAACATAAAATCATGTTATTCATTTTATTCTCTATAAATATGACTATAAAATGACTATCCACATTCATAGTATTAATAACTGTAGTACTTAAGAACAGACTCTAGAGTCACACAACTGTCTTGTACTATATACTCTATTATGTTGTTTTAGATACCGACATTTCCATAGATTTCAGGGAGGAACCAAAAGGAAATTGTAAAAATAATTTAAAGTTTAGAAAAAGGAGTCAATGGGACAAACGTTAAGCATTAGTGATTTATTTATCTCTTATAGCTAGCAGGACTAAATATAGAAAAATCCATTTCCCCTTTATCCAATGATGAATAAAACAATTATCTCAATTTAATGCAAAATGCGTTTAGCGCTTGATGATAAGGGTTTTAACATTCTGGACCATGGTATCATTGTCTCATTAACATGGAAAAACCTTAGCTGAGTATATTGAAACCTTCAGAACCTAGTTTTCTGGATATTGCCATTATATTAGGCAGTTTTCTGAAATAATATGAGAGAGGCACTAAATTGAGTGACTTTGTAATTCTATGGTTGAATTATATAATTTTATATCTAAAATCCAGTAGAAAAGCCCATGAAGGTAAAGAGAAATTATATATACTGAAATGTCAATTTTGATAGCCCCTAATAAATGACTGTCTTTTATTCCTCACAGATTTTCTGAGGATTTTAGAAGATAATAAATATAAAAGCACTTTGAAAAAGCTTTCTTCCATTGAAAGGTCCTTATTCATGCTATGAATTGCCATTAGACAAGAGTCAAACTGAGGCTATAAATCTAACATTACACTCTTTCAGTGGATCCAAGTAATATTAATTATCAGATATCTTTTTCATTTGTTATAATTTCCCCCATATTTTTACTTTCATTCTCACTGAAAACCTGTGATGATATTGTGTCATTATTATTTCCATTTTCAGTTGAAGAAAGTAAAATTAGAGAGGTTAATTTGTCTATTTTTACTTCTTTGAAAATCATCTAATTTGAGTTTACTACTTCAGATTAGGAGGGCAATTATGCAAAATATAAGCCTATCATAATAAATATTTTCTTTTCTTGGATTAAAAGGCACAACATATTTATACAGTAATTAGAAGACATAATAATAATTAACCTATTTAATACTTGCTATAAGCTAGTCAGTATACTACGTGCTTTGGTTGTATGATATAATGTCCTCTACTCTATTACAGATGAAAAAATGGAACTTGACAGATTGGGTAATTTCTGCTAAAATCACAGAGCTTTATATAGGAGAGTCAGTATTTGAACTTAAGTTTGACCTTCTGAACTTCTATTAATCATACTGTCCTATCTATTTCTGTACACTGATTCAGCATTCCAAGCAAAGACCCAAGATTTCTACAGGCAAATTTCAAACCATTCACCAGTAGGAATGTATTGGTTAGTGGAACTATTTCTGCTTCCTATCCATCATTCCTTCATAGTTTTCAGTGTAATTCTTTCCATAATGTTTATTAGTGTCTATTAGTTATACAGACTAATGGGTTTCATTTTGGCAGAGTTCTACGTGCACATAAAATGCTTCAGTCATTTCCCTCCATCACCCACCCACTCCATTTGTATATGTTTAATTGGGGGGGATTCAATGTGTGTAATTTGTTTTTATCTTATTTATGTCTCCTGTTACCCACTGTTAATCCCCTTCCATCCCCCTTTCCCCCCTTTTCTAATAATAGCCTCCCTTGCACTGCCTTGTAATTTTTCTTAGATTCTACATATTAGGAAGACCATGGAAACATTTGTCTTTCTGAGTCAGGCTTATTTTGCTCGCATGATTTTCAGATTTGTCCATTTTTTGACAAATAAGAATTTTTTTTCTTTTATGCCTAATACCTCGTTGCATGTATATATGTATTTTCTTTACCCATTAATCCATTCACACTTTGGCTATTATATCTTGTGCCACAATTAACATGCATATGCAGGTATCTCTGTGAAATGTTGACTTTAATTTTTTGGAGTATATATTAAGGAGTATTATAGTTGGATCAATTGGTAGGTCTATATTTACTTTTTTAAAGAACATATATATTGATTTTTATATTGTGTGTGATTTACATTTCCCTCATTTCTGCTTCTACCTCTCAACTGAAATACTTCTCCATGAATTCATCATAACGAGCAAATTCTAATGTTCTCATTGTGTCCTCATTACCCTATAACACCGTGCTTATTGTGCTATTGTTAACCAATGCAGTCTCCTGACAAATTTGTCACTTTTTTACTCGCCAGAATGTTACACTATACTAAATGTCACCTTACCTCACTACTTATTCCTACCTCTCACTTGCCTCAAGGATCTATTCTAAGTTTTCTGTTTTCATTAATTTCAGTGTCTTCATTCAATACTTTATCAGTCATTCCTAAGTATTGTTTATGTGCTAGGTGTTTTACTAGAAATAGTCTTCTGTTCATCTCCTTCAATCCACTGATTTGTGTATTTTTATGCCTTTTCAATATTCATCCTATACATCTTACTAGATGTGGGACATCTCTTATTTAAATGTCTCACTGATAACCATAAATTCAGTATACCCAGTGGCCCTATTTTGTGCCAAATCTTTATCTCCTCTCTTTCTATTCAACACAATACCATCTATCAGTCAAAGATTTCAAACCATATAGTCATGTCTACATCTCTTTTTCACTTGGTTCATATATGAGTTCATTTTCAAGGTATATGGATTAACAAAAGGGAAAGGAACCAAGAGATGGAAGTAGAAGAAATGAAGAGGATGAAAAGGTTAAAAATAAAATAACAAATGTGTTCTATATATGTTCCAGCTCCTCATGAGGAATATAATCATTGTGTGGTGAAAACATGTACCAATAAAAATTTTAAAAATCTGTACATTTTACCTCCGTCATCCTTTCAATCTATCCAGTTCCCTTACTACTACTCTAATTCATGCTTTTATTCCCTTTTATCTTCTACTCTTTCCTACTCTCCAATTGCTCCAGCATGCAGATTGCCATTTCAGATTAAGCTTCCCAGAGTATAATCTGGATTGTAACTTTATAATTGGAATAAAAGATCCATACGGATAGAGATTTCATTTCCTTTATTACTTGAATATTTTGATGACCCAAGGCAGTATATGCCATCTGATAAGTGATTCATAAATACTTGCCAATGAATGCAAGATGTGATTGCCCTTTTCATACAAATTCATGCCTTTTTTTGTATTTTTTAGGGTAGGGTCTACAGGATATTCAGGGTCTCACTACTAGATCAGACTCAGTGATCTTCCTGTTTACAGCCTCCCAAGAGCTGGGATTACAGGTGTGCTCCACCACACCCAGTCTCAATTGCCGTGTCAGCACACCCTGGGGATGAGGCCAGCATGGCAGGCCCGGAGATCTAACCCCTGTCCCCTGCATCTGCTTGCAGGCACTTTAATCCACTGAGCTATTTGGATGGCCTGCATTTATGGCTTCTTAAAGCCTTCAGACTGCTGTACAAACTCCTTTTCTTGATTTCTAAGATTGTCCCCAAAATCTCAATTTCTAATATCATTTTTATTTTACTTTTCCATGTACCCTCAGCTTCTACCAAAATGAAAGCTACCCATACTGTGTTTGTGTCTTTCAGTGACCTGATTTATTATGCAAAGTTTTCTTTTCTTTATCTGAGCAAACCCAGACATTACTTGTATTTCAAGGAAAGGCATATCCAAATCTACCTTTGTTTCCTGATTTTCCAAACTGGAAGACATTTTATCTCCCGCTCCATTCTCTCAGGCATATCTCTGTCCTGTAAACAATGTTTATGCATTCCATTAGAGAGGATTGAAAAAATATTGTAAGCTTCGAAGCTTGACTGCTTTGGGTTTAAATTGTGATTCTAGTACTTATTGACCATGGCATGGACCCATTTCTTAGTTGCTCTAAAATTACATAGCTATGAGTCAAGAGTAATGACAACTATCCATTAGGTTGTTATGAGGGTGATATGAATTTATATGTGTAAAGTACATAAAACAGTACTTGACAAATAGAAGTACCCAATAAACATGACTAGTTTGATCTCATTACAATCTTCAAGGTTATTTTTATGTGTTCATGTAACAAGTAAATATATATATATATATATATATATATATATATATATATATATATGTTGTTCATCTCACTATAGGCTCCTGGAGGGCCCAATCTTATCTGATTTATGTGAGAAACTACTTAATAAGAAATACATGAATATGAAACTGTACTTGAAATATTGGCTTCCTTGAGTGTTCAAACTTTGTTTATTTTAGGGAAAAATCTTTGATTATAATCTTCAATAGATTTTAGTTCTTAAATGTCAATATTGACACATTTTTAGAAGCTCTTTGAAGTCTTCAGTTACACAGCAACCTTAACACCTCATTCTTGAGAGTAAACATTCTATTGTAAATTTGAAAAGAAATATTTTGTCTTTCATAATGACCTCCTTGAGGAAAAAAATTAACTTGCCATCCTTTTGATTCACCTAGATGCCAGACCTTGTCTAAGTGGTTTATTTTCCGAGATAGCCTAAGGAACATAGGAAATCACACCGATAGCTGACACATAGGTTAATCTTGAATGCATTGTATGAGGCAGTAGCGCTGAAGAATGAGAAGGCTCAAACTATTACTTGCTTTGATCACCATCAGAACAAGATCTATATAATTTTGAGCCTTTGAATCGAAAATATCAGGAAAAATTTGAGCATTGAAAAAGTAAAAAAGAATTATACCATTTTGTCATTTTTCTAACCTTGAAGAAGTTTTCAAGGCAGAGACTTTCCACAACAAAAACGGTATCTGTTCATGTGAAGAGTATCAGTCCCTTTGTTTCCTCTTGAAAAAATTCTGGAAGTGTGAGTTAGGGGGATCATGAAAATAAAGAACCTTCAGTGTTGTGTATGCAAGCTATTTTAAAAATAAACTTCATTTTGGTATCTATCTTTGTGCTTTCATAATTCTAATAATAAAACATTTTATGCATTAGTCAAAGATTAATAATATTCCAAATAATTTATGTTATCAGCATGTGATTTTCATTTCACATGAGGTCCATTTGCAGTTTACATGGTTTTCTAAATTACATTAAAATGAAATGTCAAAAAGTTCACATTTTTTTCATGTTTAACAGCATCAATCTTTAAAGAAAAGTTATTGAACAAAGGTCTGTGCATAAATCAGTCATTCCCCATAGAGGTAAAAGAAGTCATTACACCTGGTTATGAAAGAGACTTTCATGAATACAGGAGACATAAATCATTCCCCACTGGAGATTGCATTAGTCTGTATAGAAGAAGGTCTGTTTCCTGAAAGTGAGAAAAGAACAAATTACCTTTGTTTGCTCCCACATCTGTAGTTGTCCTTCAGAGATCTACTAGAATGTTGAATATTCAATATTATTATTGTTGTTATTATTATAACTTACAATGATCTGTATCATTACATATGTAATCTTTAAATTCCCTGAAAATTTTACTTTCTAATATCTTTTCACCACCAACGCTTTTTAAAACATATTCCTCTCTGGAAGTTATATAGAAAGTTATTCTCTGCAGAAAGCAGCATTTTACCTGCCCTCATGAGCCAACTACATTTCACTTCAATACTGTGCTCCCAATTCAACAATTGAATATTGGATTCAGTTCAAGGCTGTGACCCCACATAGAGTGAGACCTGGATATTTATGAACCACGCAATCATGTATTCTTCCCAATGAGTTACTCCATGAATCCTATTTTGAGTCTTTAGAGTAGGTTCACAAACAATTGGAGAACTGTTGTACATTGTGCTTTCAAAAGCTCAAATGAGTATAGATGGTATTTTTACCTGCTATGGAAAACTGTTAACAAAAACAGTTGGAATTATTGAGATGCAACCACTGGATTGATTAGACAGCTCTAAATTCCTTTATTTTCCATGACTAAAAAGAACTTTTTATATTCTGATAATGTATATTTGTAATAAAAGAATGTACTTTCTAAGTGGATATTCCTGAATGTGCCTTAAGGTGAGGTATTGATGGGGAGTCCCCTATAGAACAGTACAGAACTATGAGAATCAGCTATGGTGATAGGGTATGGAACTGACCTTAAAGAATTGATGGTAGTGGCACTCAGTGGAGGAAGATGTGGAGGACCACCTGAGCAGCTCTCCTTGAAGAAGAGCAACTGTCTCCATTTTGACTGAGTCTGACCCTATTTCCTCATATTGTTATGTATAGAGCTGGCTAGGATTTCTGTTTATCCTTCAATTGGCCTTAATGTATATTGGTCTAGCTGAGGTGCTGGTGATAGTCTTTGAAGATGGTGTGCATGTTTCCCTGGTAAACTTTACCTGCTGTTCTTTATGAGCTGGGTAGAGACAGGATGGTAGAGCTAATGCTCCTTGCAGCCAGCTGGGATCGAGCCTCGAGATAGAGGCTATGATTTCCTGGGGCTTGAAAGACTACATCAGAGCTGAAGCACCAGACTTCCCAAAACAGTAGATGCTATCTCTATGTCATAATAGTATAATGCAGATTACTGTCTCTGCATATCCTCTCTGTATATGGCAGAGGTAAATATAGGCCACCCACCTAGCTCAGCTCACAGTAGTCACCTACTTCCCACAATTCTCAGTCAATCCTCAAGCCACTCCCCCACTGAATAAAAACTGGGTGAGGCCCTGGATCACTCTTTGTTCCAGAAAACCATCTTTGTGACTGGACTTAGGGCCCCTTAATTCCCTAATGATTGAAAATATAATTTAGTGCCTTTATTTTTGCCGTGGGTTTCATTGAAAGTGGTAGATTGGAATCAACTTGGGATTCCAATAACGTAACTTTGGGATTACAAACATTGGCTTTTTGGACCGAGACGAGGATCTGGAAGTGTCTCCTAGAGGAGGACATGGAAATGAGCCTGGGATGGAAGAGAATATAATGAAGTGAACACAGAGGCTTCTAGTTATACAGGACAGGGGATATCTCCTATATCCTTAGGAGAAGAATCAAGAGTGATTCCAGTTCAAGTTTATTAGATAATGAATCATCTCAATACTTTATGGCTTAAAACAGTAGCAGCTAGATATATCAGCACACAACTATAACCCCAGCACTTTAAGCATCTAAATAAGAAGGATCTAAAGTTTGAGATCTGCCTGGGACACTTAGCACTTAGCAGAATACTGTCTCAAAATAAAAACTAAAACGGACTAGAGACATAGCTCAGGGTTAAAGCCCTAAGTTCAATTTCCAGCACTAGAAGAAAAAAAAGAAACCTACCAGTTTCTTGCTTTACTCATGAATCTAAAATTTGGTGAAAGTTTAGGGAGTCCCGCTTGTCTCTTCCTCTCTAACATCAGCTGGGCCAAATCAACTGGATCTAAAGCATCCATCTTTGAAAGGGCTCACTTACAAGCCTTCCTGATGGATGTTGGCTGTCAGTTTTCATCTTTTATGGGGAGTTTGAGCTTTTCCACAGCATAATAACTGAGTGCCAAGAGCAATAATTCCAAAGGACCAGAATTTGAAGCTGCCAGATTTGAAAGGTCTGGCCGAGAAACGAGCATCTTTTTCCTTCAACCTTCTTCTATTGTAAAAGACACTCGGTTGAATGA
The DNA here is from genome assembly GCA_002564305.1 of Octomys mimax. Taxonomy (NCBI): domain Eukaryota; kingdom Metazoa; phylum Chordata; class Mammalia; order Rodentia; family Octodontidae; genus Octomys; species Octomys mimax. Next base: position 10,573 of record NDGM011224455.1, read on the forward strand.
ATAGTGAAGACCAAGAGACATCATTTTTGCCCAAATCATCTTTTCCTTCTTTGTCTGCCTGGATTACTCTCGTCATTCTTCAACTCTCCATCATTGCTGAACTCCTTTGAGAAGTGAGTGCTGGGCTTGTCTCTTGGAGAATACTTGCAGATAAATTAGTACACTGATGTTTCTTTAAAATTTAAACTTTTTTCTATAATAGGATGTAAACAACTTTCCATCAGAAAAACTACAAATATTCACAACACTGACCATACACATTAAATCTTAAGTACACAAAGTACGTTTTAAATAGCAATATGAATGTTTACATTTTGCTATTGGTTTTTTTTTTTTTTTGTAATATTGGGCCCATAGTATTTTAATAACATCAGGTCTGGTCTAAACCAGTGTTTAACAATTAATATTTAGAATGTTCCTGCTAAGAATCTTATTTGAATATCCCTACTACCTAGCTGAGAACAGGGTAATCTTTAAAACGTATTTATTTTCTCATTTTAATCTATCTACTCTCTTCTTCTGCTCTTGCATCTACACTCTGTGTTTTCCTCTTAGTTTTTGAGTGACTTTTAATTAATCAGAAGTTGTGTTTCATAACATTCTGCCTGACTCCTGGTTTTATGTATTTCATTCACCAAAATTTCCCTATATGAATTCTTTCTCATATTTAGAAACCATCTATTAAAGCTGGACAAGTGATAGAAATTAATTTGTAAGTGGTCACAACACTTTCTTGAGCTACAGGCAAAAAGGATTCAACAAATTGAAACACAGGTGAATCACAGAGCTGTTAAGCTTCATGCAGTATGTCAGATACAAAAAGACAAACTGTGTGATTCCACTTCTATGACACAGCTGGAAAAGTCCAATTCAAATAAACAAAAAGGGAAAAAGATGTCCAAGGGTTGCAGTGAACAAAGAATATATGTAATCGGTAATCTGAGTTTCAGTTTGGGATGATGGAAATGCCCTAAAGATGTATGCCTTGGGCATACATTGGTGTGAATGTACTTCCTGCCATCAGCTATATACTTTAAAGCATCTAAAATGGCAAATTCTGTGTTAAATATGCTTAGCCACATTAAAAACATACACAAGAAAACATGAACTACAGATACCTCTTTGAAGGAGTTTTTAAAAAGGAAATACTGTAGTATCAGAGAGTAAAAATATTTTCTAAGTCAGGGAATCTGAGTTTTGATCTTACCACCTAGCCTGTGTCATCTTGAGATCTCAGGGTTATCTTCTGGAAAGTGATAAAGCAAAACAACATGTTGCTCCAACTTCCAGGACTACCAGCACCATCTTAGACACTTTATTAAAAATACATATGTCAGAAGCTAAACACTCTAAGGCTGGGCCAAGAATACCTGAAAACCCCTCAAGTAGTTTTTCTATTTTATTTTGATTTTGTTTTGTTTGAGGGCTGGATTTGGTTTGGCTTGGTTTGGTTTGATTTGGTTTTGTGTCAGGTCTCACTATGTGGCCCAAGTTGGTCTCAAACTTACATACTTCCTAGGTAAGTATTATCCCTGCATGTTGTAATTATGGGCAGTCACCATCAACACACTCCTGGCTTTAGGGCAGTTCTGTGATCAACTTACATTTGAGAATTACTGGACTAGATGCTTATATAAGGAACTTTCTGACAATTTTGATTATACAAAGCATGTTGTGTGTGCTCGTGAAGAAGAAAGAAAAGAAGAAGATACTAGACTTTCTGCTTATGTGGAAGCATTTTTCATTTGGTATCTCTATGCCGAGGCTTAGCCAATCAGGAATAGTCTTATTTATTCTTCCCACTGTTTGGGGAGAAACATGAGGGAAAGCTAAGCCAGATGGTACCTAGGAAGATTTACATTACCATTTTCTTTCTCTCCTTTATTTGCATACTACATAAAGCTGCCCATGCCTCCATCTGAGCTGTGATCATTAATTTGATGTTATGATCTAATGGCTCATGATATTAAATTATAACTTTAGCCTAGCATGAGCAAATTACAATATCAGGAGGGTTGTTTCCTTAGGTATATTCTTGTGAATTCAACTAATTGTATTATTGAACGAGTTTTGTATTGTTAGGTTTTAGCCATGATTTAGAGAATCTAACCTATTTCATAAAAATGTAACTAGTTAAGCAGGACCTAAGTTATAATCAATTTTTCAAAAGATAAAAAGGAAACTTTTGTTTTGATTTGCATTGTATATTTAGTACTGAAATAGCTTCTCAGCTTTTCTCTGGGACCATAAATTAACAAGTAAAAGACAGTGGTAGCATGGAGAGAAAACATTCTCTCAGGCTTTAACAGAAAGCAAATTGATCAAGCAATGGCCGTGATTCATCCACATGGCTGACACTGACAAAGGATCTACAAAGTGCAGTACAGGGTTTCAGGATAAATCCTGAGGGGATTTGACTGACCTTATCAGGTACAAAAGTTACATTTCTTGTTACATAGGTCTTGCTTTGGTCTTAAGCATCTAGCAGAAAAGTATAAAAATGAAGTATGAAAAGGAAAGAGATGTTAATATGCTGAGCAGTAAATGGCTCAAGTCAACAACTTCTGACATTGCCAGTCCTATGAATAACCTACCACTANTATGGACTACTGGACTATATTGGAATATTTTGCTGAATTCACACACTTACAATATTTAAATGACAATGGAATACCCTTCTCTGACAAAACTAAACAAAAAAGGGGGGATACAATTGAACAATCATTTTGTATCTGTATACTCAAAATAGTTAGGATACATATACAGCTGCAGTCTCTTTATTCAGTGAATAGAGAGGTTTGTTCTAATAGTGTTTTTGTGGACAGGATATAATGTCTGCATCTTGTATAATGAATAAACACTATGAAAACAACAATATGCAATGTATTAATTATTGAAACTGTCCTACTAATCAGTTTTGAAACTCTCATTGCTATTTGTTTCTCAATAAAAGTATTTTTAAAAAGACAGTGGTAAGTTAGTTATCATCCATGCTTGATTGATAGTGGGTAGATAATCTAAATGTCCTTAAAAAGACCTAACCCTCAAGAAGCTGAGGCAGGAGGGACTTCATGAGTTCAAGTGCAGACTGGACTATATATTGGATTAAAGGGCGGTCTGAACTACATATTGAGACTCTGTCTCAATAAAACAAAACTGAGAAAAGAGAGAGAGAGAGAGAGAGAGAGAGAGAGAGAGAGAGAACAAACTTTGCAAAACTACTTTTCTAAGACACAAATTTGGTTAAAACTTTATTGATTAGTAAAAGATAGCGAACAGGGATATGTAGGCTCAGACAATAAAGGCTGTCATCCTTGGTCAATTCAATCAAAGATGATTTTATTCTAAATTAGGTTTTTATTGATGTTTCACTTATTTCAAATATCTATTTTGCATAGAAATATTTTGTTTTAATATGATTAAAGTAGAAAATAATTAATCAACTTTACAGAGAGCTGGAAAAGCAGACAGAGAGAGAGAGGCAGAGACAGAGACAGAGACAGTCAGAGACAGAGACAGAGAGAGACACATAAACACAGAGATAGAGAGAACAAGAATTAGAATGAGAAAGAAGGAAACAGGAATCATGTTTTTTCCTATTCTATAAAGTTTTACAAACCAAGGAAAAGAAAGAAGAGTGTTCTGGACTATTAAAATAAAACATAAAGAAATAAGGTAGAAAATTCTGTTGCTTTATCAGATGAAACACTAAAAGGCCGATCCCAGTCATGGCAGCTGTTTTTCCTGAGTAAAACACAGACAGTTGTTATAACATGTATGTGAGAAGCTCACAAGGAGCTTAGGCAATGGTATAAGAATTGAAATCCAATGATATATGCAAGAGTAATCATGCCAAGATTGCACACAGAAAGAAAGTTAGTCCTCTAATAGAGAAGCTAATTTGAAATTAATTCTTTGAGCAGGTTGTCTAGTGCATTTTTCTTTTAGTCGTCTTTTTGCAAAAATAGAACACCACCAGGAAAACAAAACAAGAATTCAGAAGACAAGATGAAAAAGTGAAGTTGGACTTCTAAGGACAAAAGACAGGTGCTATACACACACACACACACACACACACACACACACACACCACAGATAGTGTTGCTGGGCCTTGCGGTGCACATCTGTAATCCCAGCACTTGGGAGGCTGAGCAGGAAGATAATGTGAGTTTGAGACAAGCCTGGGCTACAAAGTGATGTCAACTCCAGCCTCCACTGAATAGTGAGACCCTATCTCAAAAAGATACACACATACAGAGAGAGAGAGAGAGAGAGAGAGAGAGAGAGAGAGAGAGAGA
>NDGM011224455.1:14922-33820 GCA_002564305.1 Octomys mimax
AGACAGAGAGAAAAAATGTTAGTTTTGCCTGTGTGGTGCATCTGATTGAGAAGTCCTTTTACTGTAGGTTGTCTGGCAAGAAGTGACTCTCATCACAAGATATATTTTATGTAGTATTGAGAAAATAGTTTTACTCAAAGTCCTCTGGGCAACATTGTATTCTGAATCTCAACATATACTGTATTCTTCAAGAAAGTAACTCTGGAGTTGGGTTAGATAAGACTTGTGACTCAGATGACATAATCCCAATCCCTGTATTAAAGCTTATCTCATCTTGGCTGTGCTCTCATGTATTGCTTAAGGATTACCTCCAGGGGCCGGGGAGATGGCTCAGCAGAACAAGTGCTTCCCTGGTAAGCGCAAGGGCCTGAGTTTAATGCCTGGTTCTGCAAAGAAAAAAAAAAGAAAAAAAAAAGACTACCTCCAGTAAAATATGTCTTAATTCTTTATCTTACTTCTTTTTACAAGACCCCAAAAGGGGAAAAATAAGACTATTTTTTTAGATCAGGAAGCAGGTTAATCACTTCCAAAAATAATACAGAGTAATCATTTATCACAAGAATTATACCTTGGAGAAATCACAGAGATAGGCTCATCATTGTCATGTTCTGGTATATTATCTGCTTTAGAGAAACAATTGTGTACTTGTGGTAAATGTAATGATGGACATCACTTTTTCTGTTTTTGTACATCATTGCTTACAACCTTAACAGTGCTTTTCTTATAGGTAGAGGTCAATTCCCACTCCCCGGCCTTTAGGCTTGCCCTGCGTTTTGTTTTAGCAAATGCCAACTTAGTAAGCAGGAGTGACAGTGTGCTCATTTCAAGCTTATGCATTAAGAAAATTCCTTGTTTTTGTTTGGGCTTCTTCAGGTTTTGTTTGTCCTAAGCACATATTGAAAATTAAAAATATTAGTCATGTTTGTGGTAAAAATCTAAAGCCTATATTTTATTCTAAATTGCTTATAGTCCATCCTACATAGATTTTCAAATAAGCAGATGTTCCATTGGTGTTGCCATTATATTTTCCTTATACATCATAAAGATGCTATTTTTATTAATTCATTTGTAAATAATACTTGTGAATTACCATCAATCTTTAGCTGACACACATTTCTATATTGAACTCAGGAATTATTAGATACTCCTTAGGAATATCTAAATATTGTACTATAATGTGTATAATTTTAATGCTGTATGCATTGCTAACATAAACTGCTAGTTTTTGGAGAGATAGAAAAACAGGGTACACTTACTTCTGATTTAACCTTTAGGATGATATGAAATCATGCTAATTACCCTTGTGGTTCATTTTCATAGAGAGAACTGTATGTGAAATTCATCGCTAATTTGCTATATAATACTAGAAATGCTTCCAAAATTGGCACGAATTTGTTTTAATGATTGTGTTGGCAAAATCATTAGGAAGTAAACTTATAGAACTAGTTAATTAAATATGTACAAAGCAACACTTTTCACATCACAAATATTAAGAAAAGGGGCTTTTAAAATACTGCTTTTCACAGTCCTCTTGAATAAATGGATTATTCAGAATTTCTTCATGTTTAGTTTCTGAATCTATGTTATACTGTCTATGTAAAAATAGATGTTGGCTAAAGACAACCAGGCAATGGATTTGCCTTGACAACAATGTTTTATATATTCAGACTTCATTTAATATTAGACTTTTCAGTTTTTGGAAATAGCATATCTTTATCCATCTGAATTTAGAGAAATGACATAAGAGAATAACATTAATTTGCTCTGGCACTTTGGCCAAATCAAATTTGTGTCTTCCATAAGACACTGCCTAATTAATTCAAAAAGACATATAAAAACATTGCTGTTAATATATATTTAAAGTGAATTAGCATCCTAAACTCTTGTCCAGGTGATTTGTACAGTCAAGTACATTTAGATTAATATCAAGAGAAGATGTTGTGCATTCTAAAATGTTACAACAAATGGAAATGCTCAAAATGCCAGGTGATCCAGCCTCTGCAAGGCTTCTTGATTTTACTATTCCTAGAGAAGTTTCTTTCCATGATCCACACAGCTGCAGCCCTATTTCTACACATTTTAGATACAGTTGTTACTGTGGGATTCACACATATTTACTGTGATCACATATATTTACTGAGGAACAGTGGACCTTATATTCTGGAGAAAGCACTTATAGGAACAAAAAGAAAGTTTGATGCAAATCTGCATAGCCATCATTACGGTCTGGATTCTGGGCATTAGCTGAGTAATGCCTTAAAGATGGAAGATACGATAATGTGCCTTACTGGTCCCTGTTCCATGTCATGAGTGTTATTCCTGTAGAAGAGTAGAGTAGAAAGAAAATGAAATCTGTCAATACTATGAATATATAAATAATAAAAGTGGCAGTAGGACTGATTAATTCTGAATCATCTTTATAAAATGACTGGGGCCATGAAAATGCTCAGTATGCACAGCTGATTGGGAAATGTATGCAATCTGTTGATCAGAATTCATTTTTGAATGCTCTCTTTCAGAGATTTTTATTCTAGAGTTTGCAAAAATATTTTTATCCACATGAAAAAGGAAAACTGTAGACCTGGGAGATGGTGGTTTAAAATGGAAGAAAGTGCTTTCTTACCTTAAAAAAACTCACAATGAAACAACTGAAGCAAATCAGTGTAAAGTAGTTTTATTACCTAGAATGGACTAAATCAAAACATATCTATTTTTGGTGAGAAAATTAAAAAGTTAGATTCATTAATCATTACCTTGACAATTTAGTGAAAATAAATGAAAGGTATAAGTTTTATTTTTATGATCCTATAAAAAGGAATATATCCACCATTGCACTTTTAAGCTCAAGTAGAACATGATAGTTTACTTTTTTATAATTAAAGCTACTTGTGCTAGGGAAACCGCTCAGCAGTCTAAGTGTCTGCCTGGCAAGTTCAAGAACCCGGGTTCTTTCCCCACTACCGCATGTTGTGCCATCTGGAAGCATGGTGGCCACTGAAACTGAGTGTGGTGGTGCATGCCCATAATCCCAGTGCTGGGGAGACTGAAACAGTAGAATCACCATGCATCTCAGCTGTATAGTGAGACCCTGTACAAAATAATTAGATTTTTAAAAGATTTTTAAGTTCAATTAAAGCAACTTTAAAAAAATAATAACAGTTAAAGCAACTTGCTGTGGATTATATTTAACAAAAGAAGTCCTCACAGTTAACTCAGTAATCAGTAATCATTGTGCAATGTATGACATTTATTTACATACTTCTTTCTAATTTGTAACCACTGGGTCCTCGCATGCACTGGTCACAGGGTGTTGTCAGGTTGAGGGAAATTCTGGCTTCCCACTCATCCCTCTATACCCAAGTGTGCTTGTGCTGCTTGTCACAGGGTGAGAGCAGCACTGATCCCCCCGCAATCCTTGTCCCTCTGTGCCAAATTCTATCTGTACTTATGGTCACAGTGTGGGAAGTGTATTCACTTTTCAGCCCAAAGCTGCTTGAATTCCACTTCTGTAATCTGCAGTCCTCTCTCACACCATGTTGGTCACAGGGCAGGAGGGGTCGTGTTGTTCCACTCACTAACCTCACCTTCACCACCACCACCACCACAACTACCAGCCCCAATGCCACTGCTGCAGTTGCTAACTTTATTGCTGCTAGAAGTTCCAATTAGCTACTATGGCATATGCAACAATGAACTGGCAGCCCATCAGAGCAACATCCTGGTCCCTTGCCCAGCAAAATTTACTGCCAGGATGTAGCATGTAGTGTCCTCTGTTGCCAGAAAGGCAAAAGAGGCAAGGGGTCTTACATCCCAAATCTATCTCATGTGGCTAGCCACACCATTTCAGTCCATAAGATTTTTGTAAATTTCCCCAAAAATGGTCCTCATCTGCCTGTATGTGGGAGACCCTCAGACAGCCCTGTAGGCTAAATAATGATTTTCCTTTTTTTATGTATTTGATACAGGATCTACAGGGTCTCACTACACAGATTGGACTCATACTGACCCTCCTGTTTTCAGCCTCCCAAGCACTGGGATTATAGGTGCACACCACCATGTCTGGTCTCAGTCAACCTCTCAGCGTACCCTGGGGGCGAAGCTGTCATGGCTTGCCAGGGGATCAAAACCTGGTCCCTGCGTCTGCCTAAGCAGATGCTTTAGTCCTCTGAGATATCTGGCAAGGCCTCAGTAATCACTTTCTGCAGTCCAATGTCCGTGTTTTGTTAGATCTCTAAGTCTCTTATTTAAGATTTACTTTGGCATCAGGATGTATGTTTCTCCCTTTCTTCCAATTACCTATGTTTTTAGATGTTTTTCTCTGAGTAGCTCTAATGTGTTCCTCCTACATTCAGTAATTAAAAAATCTAATTTGTTGTATTTTCTTTTCTAGAAATCAATTAAAATTTTTAAAAGTCTTTGAATTAGGCAGTTTTTCCTTTATTGTATCCTAAAACTCTTAACAATATATATTTTCTTAGTTTTTTATATATTTGTAGTATTCTTTAAACTTGGTGTCTTCAAATTCAGGTGATAATTTTATCTTATTAAAATCTCAAAATAGTGGAAATGGTGGAATACATAACAACTTCCATGTTTCCTATAGAAAAAATAGCAAAACATTGTCAGAAAATCAAAGTCTAGTCAGCTACACCTCCTCCATTGCTACAAACTACAAGATGGGTTTAAAAGTTTTAAAACCTGCAAATATCAGGTAGGACCCTTGTGTAAGAGAGTTATTCTTGTAACTTATGTTTAGCTATATCCCAAAGCCCCATGCACTTAGAGGACAGAGAGTCTGTGACCCTGGCACTGATTCATGGTGCAATGCTAGGATCAAGGGCACTAGGATTAAGAGTGTAACTGCTGCATACCCCAGGTAGGCTAGATAAGACATAAGACAGAAAGAACTGTGCTTGTCCCTTCTTGCTTGCTACTTTCCTCCTGTCATGCACTGCTTCTCCTCTGTGATGTTTATCTGCTGTACCTCCCTGACTTGGAACCCGGTGATTATGGATTGAAACCTCTGCAAACTATGACCTGTGTAAATCTTTTCACCATTTAACTCCGAGTGTCAGGTATTTTGTCTTAGCAATGAGAGAGAAATAACTAAGACCATAATCCAACAAAGATAATAAGATTGCTCAAATCTGTGGTTATTTTCATTTCTAAATAAAATTTCTCAAATATAGTCTAATATATTAATCAGTCTACCATTTAACCAACTTTAATTTGCTATACATATATTATATATACCACATATAATATGTATCTATATATATATATATATAATTTAATAAAATTGCAGTTTTAGCCTTCTAACATAAATATTTTCCTTGGAAGCAACTTGCTGAAGTATCCCCTTTTAGAAACAAATTTTGCTGGGGGTACAGTTGAATCCAGGGCCTTTGCACTGAGCTAAATCCTGACAGTTTCATTTATTTTTTTTTTTATTTTGAAACAGAAACTCACTAGGTTGCTACGTTCCCCTAGGCTGACACTTGTAGTCTCCTTGCCTCAGCTGCCCAGAATGCTGGGATTGCACGCAGCTACCACCACATATTATAGCTTTCATATATTAGGATGAGTGGGCCACCAGAGGTTGACAGAAACCAAATATGATGATGGTCATGGGACCATGATCTTACAACTCATTTTTAATTGCATGACTTATGACTCTTTAAATCTATGGCTAATGAAGTGTCCATTTGCTTAAACTTTGAAGAGTAAAAATCAACTCATAGCAAGCCTCTTCTTAACTTTTAAATACACCTGAAGTGTATATACCTGTTTGGCTCTTAAGGGAAAAAATATACTGAGTGGCAGCTTTGTGGTAGGACTACATAGAGACTTTATCTTCCCCCTTTCAGAATGCTCCTTAGTCAAGGGCATAAGCCTCCCTCCATATTTGCTCATGTGTGTGACTAAAACTAAAAGGCTTTTGGTGTGGATGGGATGCATCTTCAATTGGGATGTGACTCTGGATTGATTGAATTTGAAGTAGATGCGATCTTTTCATGAGAGTTGGAACTACAATATCCAAGAATTATAAAATTAGCTACAACAAAATCTCAGACATCATTTAATTCCCTATCAGAGGTCAAAAATTAAGTTCATGGAAGGCATCATTTTACAACATCAATCTAAGCAGCCTCCAATTTAAGGAGTTCTATTATTCAATAATCTTTGTGTTAAATAATCTCACTCAGTCTCCTAGCTTTGCCCAGATTACTAGCTAAGAGAACAATTATTCACAGAGACCATATAAAAGTGCAGCAAGTATTTGAAAATGTACATGAAATTGGAATTCTGCCAGAAAAACCTTATCATCTAAATTCTCTGATTATCTTGTGTTTGCTGGAAATGAGACATAGTTTCAGCCCTTTATCAATAACTACAAGTAAGAAGGAATAAGTAGAGATGACTGAAAACAAGACTGAGCCACTTTCACTATTGTTTGGGAATGTAAGGAGCAGAAACACCAAAAGGTACCTGATCACTAGCTTTTCCTTTTCTCTGCAAGTAGACGCATTCTGTTTCTGTCCCAGAAGATGGACTTTATTTGAGAATCCAATTTTCGTTGAAACTTGAGCTTATCAATTTGGAGCTATTCCAAACACCACAGAATTCACAGTCATTAGTATATCACAGCAGGCTCCTTTCAAATATTACAGGTTTCAAGTGTGTTTGGAAACCTGGAAACATGATTAGTGAATTAAACTTAACTAGTATTTTGTATATTTTCTTTCTAATCCTTGTCCCTAGCCAATTATTATTTCTTCACCCTGCTATCTGACATGATTATGAACTTTCTCATGGGAATTTGATGACTTTCCAAACATTTGAGATTTTTTTTTCTATCTGACCAATATAAATTCAACAAAACGTTTCTGAATTCTGTTGATTGAAAACTGCATTTGTGTCTATGCTGGTTATCAGTCAATTTTTCTGTATAATAATCAACCAAAAAGTTGCACTTCAGTTGTTAAAAACAAGAAGTACATATTTTTCATGGGTCTGCAAGTTGGGTACAATGTGATCAGATTTGTTCAGGCATGGACTGGTATGCTTGTCTCCAGCTTCAGCTTCAGCTTGGGTGTACACAACATATTTTACCTGGGAGTCTGTCTGAAGCAGAATCAGATACGTAGGGTATGATCTTCAGATGGCAATGAAAGAAGTGCATTTCAAGTCTGCTCGTATCATCGGTTTGCATCCCACTGAACAAACAATCTGATGGCTAAACCAAAGGCAAGTGGACAAGGGGTGGAGATGTGGTTTCCATGACAGCAATGTGACTGCATAATGTTAGTGGAAAGGTGAAAGAATTGAGGCCAGCAGTTCACCCTGCTGTGCAGTCATTTGGAGGTATGCTCATCAAGTTATTTAAGACAGAAGACTAAGTTAAACACCTTACTAAAGAAATCAGGGGGATCCAAATATGCTTGTATTTCTTATTCCAATCATTTGAGTTTTACTGAAGCCTAAAAACATCCATGAGACAGGAGTGAATGGCCCCTCCTTTGGAATTCAGCATGTGAAATATTTGGCATTCATTACAGTGGTAGCCAAAACAGCTGTTTTCTTCAATTTAGAAATACAAATGTTTATATGTTAATTTTCAATTAAGAATTCTAAACTTATTATCTACTTGGCAGCCCTTCCATGTGACAGTCATTTCATTTGACTTTTAATTTTGACTTTTGACCTAACTTTGAAAGGAATACTCAACTTTTAAGTGCCATGAGAGAAGTACTATTTACAAGCTGGTCATGTCTGGTTAAGAAAATAAAAAGTATACAACTGTTCTTTTTGACCAGCACAGGCACATAATGAAAATGACTTCCTTTGGATGGCAGAGTTCCAAAAACTGTAAAAGTACTTGAAGAGAAAACTGGAGAAAAGGAGCCAATGAAATGATTTCAAACAACAAAAACAAATAAAGCAATAAAGCAATTGTCAGCATTTCCCAAGGAGGCTGATATCTAGAAATGATACAGATTGTGGACACACATTGCATTATGGGTCATGAATGTGAAGGTCAAGGAGTGAAGGCTTTCTTTATGAAATGTTATTAACTGCCTGGCAAGGCATTGTTGTAAAAAGAAGCCACCAGAATCCAAACAAGCAACACTAAAGCTCAAAAGCTGGAGAGAGAATCTCATCTAAGGTAACACAAGCCACTCCTATAAAAAAAATAGAGTACCTCTCTTTATATATGGACCTGTAGTATATTTAAATAACTCTGTTTGTGTGTCCATAGACAGCTAATATGAAGGTATTTATAGGAAAATCATCTCTTGCAGAATTATATCAAGTGGTTTTAATGCTTCTTTTAATAAGGCATTGCTAGTCCCAGTAGGAAGAAAAAGATATTTTTGTACCTATGAATTGGTTGTTTGCTTTCCCAAATATGTTGGTAATATGGATATTACTTTTAAAATATTTAGAGAAATATTTTGGCAAATTTACTTTGTACCACCTTCTTTTTAAATTTTATTTCCTGGAAGGTGTTTACTTTCTCATGGTGCACACTATGTCACAGTATCGTTGTTTTTTCATAGGCAATCATTTTTACAGGAAATTACCTGCACATTTCCTTAAGTTTGAAGAGACAAAGATTTTTCAACTGTAGCTCATGTAGACTCAGTGAAATCCTAACTCTATACCTATAATTTAGGGAAAGGTTGTGTCTTCTGTCCTTTTACAGAGCTGGACTCTTCTTAATTCTAAACCAAGAACATTTATAAGTGACCACTGATCTACAACAGTTTTATAATTGTATATTGAAGTCATGTCTGTGTTCAGCCATATGAGTACTGGTTGAATCTGACAACCCTGTGTAATTACTATGTACCTACTGTTAATACATTGAAAACTTTATTTTCAATATAATTAATATATGACTAATATGCTATAGCCATGCCAATGTTATTTTTAGATTAAACCATATGAACTCGTTTTGCATTGGGACACCTACATAATCATAATCTAAAAATTTCCATAGTTTACACTTAATACAACTTCTGCTAACACAAATTACTAATCACTTTCACATCCATTAAAACAGTAGCATAATTACCATAAACTGAGGAATTCTTATCCTGTTCCAAGGTCTTATTTGTTGCCCTTCTGTTTTGATGTCTCAGTCAGGGTTCCAACAGGAAGTAGACGGCACATGAAAACAAATATAATTTGCAGAGTGTTTATTTGTAAGGCAGTAGATATCCATGAGAGGAAAGGCTATCTGGAAATGACAGAAGATAGCATTAAGATCCAGAGGTAGTGGCAGCAGATATGTCACTTCTCCTGAATCTGAGTTAGGGATGGAGAGGTTTCTCAACTGCAGAAAAAGAGAGATAATACAGATCTTTGTGCGCTGGAAAAAGCAATGACTTTCTAACAAAGCACAAAATTTGTACTGAAGTGACACTCAAGGAAGAGGGCCATGGGAAATCAGCACCCTGACCTCATTCTCTCTCTTCTCCTCACTTGCTACTTCCCTCCTTAGTCAAATCCAAACAGAAAAGCAGAACACCTTGGAGTCCACTGATGTAATCTTATAAGACACTAAGGAAGTTACACGGGGTGGACTAATGGTCTCCCTGTAACACCCAGCTGAACTGAATCAGCGTGGTTGTGAGTGTGGAAAGCCTACCACAGTATAAAAGGAAAACTGGAGGGGAAGATGGTGTGCTGTTAATTCTCCTGGAGAAGCTTGTCACACTGGCTCTCCTGATATGAATTCAGCTTTATCCCTGGAGAAGCACAGGTCCTCCCTGTCACTGAAAATGGCTGTGGTTCTCTTCGGGGGAACTCTGGTCCTTATCTTGAGCATCAATTCCTGGCTCCAGTGCAAATCCTTCATCCTGCTGACACAGACTTTCTAGGTTCTGCCACTGGCCTTTGGGCCTTCCTAATCCAGATCCTTGGTACAGACTTGCATGAGACACTGCCATGGGCTCTAGGGTCTTCAGCTGGACTTGTACAGGGCATTCCCATGGTATCCATGCCCTCAGCTGGATTCTTTGAGTCTTTGGTGTGTGGACAGATCTCCTGCGCTTTTCTGTATTTCACTTTTTAGGTGAATATGATAAAATAATAATGATATAATAATAGTGATATAAAATAATACTGTAAATTATGTGTCTGTATTAAAGCTATTACTTTCCAAATTTATATTACCTTGCCTACTGACTACAGCAATAGGAAAAGAGGGCAAGTGGATCTGGGAAGACAAAAAGAACCTAGCTGTATGGTTGATTTTCTGATTTATTTGTACATAGTGCAAGAACTCAAAAAATATTGTGAGACCTCTGTTTTTATAATAATCTCAATAACCTAAGGACATTCTTTCTCTAAATATTTAACTGTCTTGAGTTGGCTCAGAAATGTAACATTAACTTGTATTCATAAATTTATTATCTATTAATAGATTCCTGTTCATTTATCAATGTAATACATACCATTTGTTGCTTATTTACTATGCAAGGTACTTTGTAATGTGTAGAAATAAATCTGACCTCAAAGACCCGCACTATAAGATAGAAAAATTAGATTATAAAAATAATAAAGCACATGAAATATACTAATAAAATTCATAAGATCTTTAGCAATTATTAGGAATGCATAGTATTTTTAGTATGACACTGAATAAAGATCACTGTCCTTAAAGAAATTAAAATCAAAATCAACTCGTGTGAAAATTAACCTACCACTGAAATTTAAACTGTTTGAGCAGTTGTATAATTTTTAAAATACCTTTAAAATCAGTATCAAAATAGTACATACATAATAAAAACTTATGAATTAAATAAAACAAAACAAAGATAGAGTTTATTAAAAGTATCATTTTGGTGATTGTCTTTTAAATCATATTCCCCTAGTAGTAGATAAACAAGTTTCTCAGGGCCGGCCAGATAGCTCAGCAGACTAAAGCACCTGCTTAGGCAGAGCTCAGTGGCCCGACTTCCCTGCATGCAGTGTCGGCCTCGCCCCCTGAGCCCACTGAGGTAGCACTTGAAAATGGAAGCGGTGGCATGCACCTGTAATCCCAGCACTTGGGAGGTGCGTCTAAGCTATGTAATGAAACCCTGTAAAACCTATACTAAGTACATAAAAAAAAACAATTTTCTCTTAGGAATTTAAATATCTTCGACCTAAATAATTTAATTTCCTTCTTAAGCAATAGTCAGTCCTTTCAAAACTATTTATTGAGTATCTAATATGTACTTAACACTGTGCCAGGTGCTATGAAGGATTCTTGGGAAAAAGAACAAAGTTCTAATTTTTGGCATTCAATTAAATAACCTAAAGTTAAATCAATTTGAAAGAGAACATTATACCTTTGAGACTCTAGGTTTTTCTTCATTAGAAAGGATTAAACATTTTCAGTAACTACACAGATTAAGTGGAATTCAAAGATTCCTCTCACCTGTAAATTTGGATTACTCTGGAAAATTTAAGACCTCAATTGTAACTTTTTAATAATTAAAAGAAGAGGGAAAAAATGATAATTACAACATTTGTAGAATTTATGTTTACCACTCAAACTCCTTAATTATTTCCTAAGTATGTATCTGGTGATCAGGATTTTATAACTCAAACTCTTTCTATAGAGCCCGTAAATCCCTTTTTTAAAAGGCTCTTCAATTTTTGTATTTTGTTAAAAGTTAAATGCCTCCATGAAAATGAGACAAAAGTCAGTGAAAGACTGTAGCAATAAAAATCAGATGTGATTTTCTCTTGAATAACATCTGTTTTTTATTATCCTTTCAGGTTAAACTTTATAAGAATTTATTATAAAAAGCTTTATTGATAGTTAAACCCAAATTTTAAAAGGATTTATTTTTCTCAGAGTGGAAAGAGTTTTATTTCTTAGATTTAACAAGTTGCAGATACTTTCTACCTACATTTTTTACCATTAAAATATCATTTCTAATACCTGATTTTTAGCTTCTAAGAAGCAATTTGCTTCATATCAATATCATACAATAATATTGGCCCAAAGGCATTTCCTTATTGCCCTCTATTATTTTCCGTTTTACTCTACAGTTGTTAAATAAGGGCATTAGATGGTCTTGTTAATCTCATTTCTCATTCGAAGCACTAGGCCAGCGATGGCAAACCTTTTAGAGCTTTCAATGATACAATCTGCTGCTGAGCACATGGCATAGCTTCCCCACCTCTGCACTTTGGAGACCTCAATTCAGTAAAGCATTGTGCTTTTCAAAGCAAGCAATTGAAATACAAATATTGACTAATTCTACCCTAAGTTGTAATATGCATTTGAGGAGCTCAGTATCTCTAATTTCACATTATTAATTTCTTTTAAGTAGCAGCCATTCATGCACACTTAACATAGTCAATATGCAAATGTTGACTTCCTCTCTTCTTAGCCACTTCTACCTCTACACTTTAATTAGAGTCCCGATTAGTCATTGGAAGGAAGATGAAAACCAAAAGAACAGTTTGTCAAAATAAAGCAAAAAAAAAAAAAAGAAACACAAAGTATCATGTCTTGGACCAATCCTTCTAGTATGCTGTCATTTCTCATGATAGTCTCAGTTATCAGAAAGAAAATGATGCTACAGAAACATCATTAATACTAATAGTAATACTATTCCTCAAATATTTTCACTATTTATCTTATCTTTACACATTCTACTACTCCTTCAAAGCCCATCTCACATTCCTCTTTCATAACATTCCACATTAATTTCAGCCAACATTGATTTCTCTCTTGAATATCTTGCACAGCTGAATTAGAAACCATGAACTGAAAAACCAGAAAGAGTATATTGAGAAGCAGAGGGAAGACTTTCAACAGAAGGGCAATCTGAACTGAGCAACTGTGGATGCCATACTCATTATAGTTGAAGGTGAAATCTTATCTTTCCAATCTGTTCGAAACTCATCTAGGATATACTCATATTCCTCAAGTTGCATAGCTGGCTGCACAGCCTATAGGCAGGAGATATTTGCTGATTTATAAATTAAACTTTAATATATGCATTATTATTAAAACTGTCATTCTAAAGTTAAAAGTATACCTCACCATCCCTTGGGGGCATCCCTTTTACATACACACACACACACACACACACACACACACACACACAGCACACTAATTTTCTTTTTCATAGAATTATTTTGCAAACTGATTTTTTTTATTCATGCTTGTGTTTACTGGTTCTATTCTGTCACCTTCACTAAACTGAAAGCTCCACAAAAGCAGAACTATTGTGTCCCTAACAGCTAGCAGAGTACCTAAAATATTCTAGGACTTCAATATATGTTGAATGAATTAATGACATAAAAGTACTACTTTGTTATAAAAGATCATTTTCACTAAGTTGTTTTATATCTATTTTCTCCAGAAAAATAGTATTTGAGGGGAAATACTGGAGAGTATACATCACCTATGTTCTTTTTGTAATGCTACCAGTGAGTCTGTTAAAATACATAAAAATTGCCTCGAAAGCTTATTAAAACATAGTTCATCTGGCTCCACCTATACGGATTCAATTCTCATTCTCTAGGTCTTAGATGATACTGCTGCTGCCAGTCTGTGGAGCATAGTTTCAGTAGCTGGGCTCTAGAATGTTAATATAGACATGTGCTCAATAAAGAAGTGTGTACTTATTTGCAAGCTAAATAATAAATGTTCTTATTTGTAGAACTTTGAAACTTGCAAGAACCTGTGCAGATATCAGGTATTACATGTGCTATTTTAATCAACTACAATTCACTTGTCAGTGGTCAGAGAGGTCTCCAGAGTGACCCTCAAGGTCAAGCTACCCTTTCCTTGAGATGATCTCACTGATTAAAGATAAAGAAGAAACTGGGCTTGAGAGGGTCTATATCTCTTGACAAAGATTGCATAGCCTAGATCTTCTCAGTTCTTGTTCAGATTCCAGCATCTGCATATAAATTTCTCAAGACTTACTGCTGTAGCTTATATCAGATTGAGTATCCATAGTATGTTAAACAGAGAATTTCATTCCAATACCATTAAATTTCTTCATGAATTATTCATCATTCCTTGAAAATTTTCCTAGGTTTATATCAGGAACAGTTAAATTACTTCATAGACTTCTTTTTATAAATCTTAGAGTACCTTACTAAAATACATCACTGAGTTGTTGTTGTTTCTTAGGTGACTTTAATTATGTATGTTTTCTTCTAGTACCGCATCTTTCCTACTTCATCAATATTATGTTATGTTAGCTGTAAGTACAAAATAATTGAGAACAAACTATGACAAATTGAACTAAACGAAAAAAAGAAGGAAGCAAATACTCTTGTGATTTGAGTTTTTGTTCAGTCCTTGAAACTCTGAGAATATCTGCCTTTATTCACTTTTGCTTTTTGCTGATAGTTTCTCTCATTTTATTATAGCTCATAGCATTATAAATTAATTTAACATGAAAGGATAAAAATGTTGCTTTTGAAATGTTTCTCATTAAATTATGGAAAAAATATTACAATAAATAAAAGAAAGGAATGCCTCTGGTGGTAGCTTCTGTTTGCTCAATTATTGCACTAAAAATGAATTATTATTCAGCTAACTCAGAGGCAATATTATTGTCATTATATTATAAAATACAAGAGTTGCAATCTTACAAAAAGAAGATACAGTATAGGTCCTTTGAAAGTGAAAAATGGCTCTTATGCTTCACTTAAATATATACTTACCTCAAGATTTGGGTCTTTTTTTATACCTAACGATGAGCCCAACATTATATTAAGAACTGCAAAATAAATTTCAGCCAGTTACTTCATTCAGGGGAATTATTAAATGGAAGTACCTCTGAAGTTTTGGGAGGAATCTACTTCCAATTAGCTGAAAGTGCTACTCAATATTCCTTTTATTACTATAATCTCTCTTGTGTGTTTTAATTGAAGACACCCTATATAAAGGAAATGGGAATGTGTCATTTAGTGATACTCCTTAGAGTGAAATCCAAAATGTGAAGACTTTCATCCTGTTTCCTTCATTCCTCTTTTCCCCATAAAGAATGCTACATAATTCATCTAAAGTCCACGAGGAGAGAGTGTTGAGATATATTTGTTGTGAGACAAAACAGTTGTACAAAAGTGAAAAATAGAAACCACTTGTGGCCGCTCAAGTTAGTAGGTGTTCCTTCATGTGGAATTTAAGACATTAGTGTTAACACATCCCATAAACAAAATTATATGGGCTTATATCTAAATATTCTAAGTGAAAATTTAATAATGTAGTAAATATTTGAATATTTCATCACTCCCACTACAAAGATCATTAAAGAAACTAATCACCTACTAAATGCAAAACTCTATGGAATACCCTGAAGGACATGAACATTGATGTAGTTCAAGTTCATCTTTTTATAATAAGCTACAAGGAAATGTTTCAAATGTGTTAGATAAATGCTACTTATGATCAAAGATTAACTGACAAGACTAATGTGTATATTCTTGGCTTGGAAAATATATTTAAAATTTTAAAGCTATCATATAGCTTCAATTAATTATCAACTTGCAAGATTCTTAGGATGCTATATTATCAAGCAAATTATGCACCCAAACAGTATTTTTTAACAGTTCAGAAAGAGTTAAACAGGTGTGGGAAGATAGCTTGACAGTGTAAGTGCCCACCTGGCAAGCTCAAGGATCCAGGTTCAATCCCTGGTACTACATGCTGTGCTGACCCCAGAATCCCAGAGCACTGTAAGGCCCACCAAAACTGGGTGTGGTGGTGCAAGCCCATAATCCCAGAGCAAGGAAGGCTGAGACAGGAGGACCACAGCGAGTCTGAGCTACATAGGAAGACACTGCACCAAATACATAGATAAATGATTAAAAATATTTTTTTAAAAAACGGAGTTAAACTATTGCCGTCCCTCCAAATGATTTGTACACCTACTTAAGCCTGTGTTCTAGACATGAGGGAGTCTCAGTGCTTCATTGTGAGAAGCATGGGTCTAGCTCGTTTAGGCTGAGTTGCTGCGGGGATGATGCTGAGGCAGTTTGTTGTGATTTTCAACAGGGGACAGTTTCAACACTCACCCCATTCCACTCCATGTGATTAATATCTAGAAATATTTGAAATGTCACAATCACATTGGAAGTACCACTGCAGTTTAATGAGAAGGGCCAAGTATGCTGTTAATTATCCAGTAATGTACAGGCTATACCTTTACAGCAAGAAACATTAATGCCAAAACGCCAGTAGAGCTGAAGTTGAGACACCCTCCTCTAACCTAAGCTTTGCTCACCTTTCTTGAAATTTTCCCTTTTGGTTTTTTTATTTATGAAAAAATAAAACTTTTTCATAAGCAAATAAATGAAAAATAATAATTAAGCTCTACATTGTTATCTTCAAAGTAGTTAAAGCCATAAACCAAAATGATGCTTACCAAAAAAAGGAATGGATAATACAAAGTTTGTTCAATGAGCTAAAATGAACTTTTAGCATAAATGAAAAAAATAACATATATGTTGTAATATTTTTAAGTCAACGGAATATGTAGGTTAGGGAACTATTTTAACTTCTCTCTACTTCCTATTTATGTCTCTTCTATTTTGCTCTTTATTTGTATCAAGAAAACATGGGTTTTATACACAATATAATACCATACTTCCATAAGGCAAAGCTCATTGTAGAATGGTAAATGGATAAAAGTTAACAACATAATGTTAAGTGACACAAGACAGACACACAAGCTCAGATATCACATAGCAATCTCAAAGAGCCCTAGGGAATGAGTGTAAATCATTGGTGGAGGGCTTGCGTAGCATGCACAAGACCCTGGGCTCCATCTCTGACACTAAAAAAAAGAATACTTTTATAAATTAAAAAATCATTTACTCATTTTTGCATGGTTTATTTATGTAGCATGCTTAATTTATCATAATATGAAAAAGTTGATAAACCATAATTTAAATATTAAAACTTTATAGTATTTTGTATTAGTATGTTATGGTTTTTATAAGACTATTTTATAATGTTCCTTTTATAATAATGTTCATTATATATAATAATGTTCCTTATATAATGTTTCCCCTTTTTTATTATAACAATAATTTTTATAACAATAATTTTTAACTTTAATTATACAAGAAAAACTTAAGTGAACATTGACTTAACAATTTTTTAATTATTTCATAATGCAGAGAACTAATCACATTTATTTTATTATATAAAGTGAAAAGCAAAACAACTATTATGACCAGGTATTTATAATTTTTATTTTATTATTACTCAAAATTAGTTTCTCTTTCTTTTCAGTTGCTAAATAATGAGAAGCTTGAGCTGAAATTTTCAAGTTAATCTTCAGACATTACCTTTTGAGCAACAGTTGCACAGTTTCATCATGAGATTTGGCTTTCATTGGTGTATGCTAGAATTTGGGCATCAGAAGTCCTGAAAGAAAATAGTCTGAGAAACTATGTTGTGCATTATGCCAGTTACAAGATTCTATAGCTAGATATCTTGGATTAAAAAATACAACCGAATCTTTGAATCACCTCCTCCTCCCTTTTCTTATACTGGGGATTGAACCCAGATCCTTTGCAATGAACTACGTCTCTGGTAC
Source organism: Octomys mimax (assembly GCA_002564305.1). NCBI lineage: Eukaryota > Metazoa > Chordata > Mammalia > Rodentia > Octodontidae > Octomys > Octomys mimax. Next base: position 32,499 of record NDGM011224455.1, read on the forward strand.
ATTGATTGATTGATTGACTGACTGAGACAGGATCTTTCTGATTTACCAGGAGTTGCAAATGGCAGTGGATCTCAGCCTCCCAGAGTGGTGAGGTTAGAGGCATATCACCACCATGTACATCTCAATCCTCCAACTCTTTACCAACTATCTTTATGACTCTGAGTAAATTCCTTAAAATATATGCCATAATCTTCTCCTTTGTAAAATAATAAGCAATAAAAGTTTCTACATTTGTGTCTTTAGAAGAGCAGTTTGCACATTAGTTTATTTTTATGTTCACCTTGAGAAAAACGTGAAATTATGATCATTCATAATTTCCACATTAACTTTATATATTTCACCAACAATATTACTCATGCTTTCTGTCTTTAACCAGTGGTCCAAATACGGTTATATAAAAAGAGAATTTAGAGCCGGCCAAATAGCTCAGTGGATTACAGTGCCTACAAGCAAGCACAGGGGCCAGGGATTTGATCCCCAGACCTGCCATGCTGGCCCTGCCCCCGGGGCACACCGAGACAGCAATTGAGACTGGGTGTGGTGGCGCACACCTGTAATCCCAGTTCGTGGGAGGCTGTAAACAGATGGATCACTACGAGTCCGATCTAGTAGTGAGACCCTGAACACCCTGTAGACCCTTCTCTAAATGTAAAATTTTAAAAAAAGAATTTAAAAACTTATTATGTTCAAAAATCTCTTGCAAAAAATCTCTTGATAACAAATGGTGCTCAGCGATTAAATTCAGTGATGCACACACATCACTTAAATCCTGTCAATTCGGTGTATTTGGCATTGTAATTTAAAGATATAGGTTTGCATTGTTCCAGAAGAGGAATAACTACCTTTAATGAGGGCACACTGAACAGTTTGTACAAATCCCAAGGAAATTTCACAAAAATCAGTTGTGAAAATCTCTGCTCATCTAGTCTCAGAGGTGACATCACAGTAGTATACTGAGTTAACAAACGATTAAAGATTAATAAAATACCAATAGAACTAGTCTAAAACCACGAGTATAATTATTTAATAATAATGAAAAAGAACTTGAAGTAATCCTTTCTGAAAACTCAATAAAAATGATTCTATTTCAAAATATTTAATTTGGTTGCTAGATCATCTCTTACTAATAATCACTTGTTTTGTATATGAGTTATTTTTCAATGTTAGTCTATCAATTATTCTAATGAAAAATTACCCTGAATAGTGAATCATTGAGGAATCACAGTCATCAAATTCTTCACTGCTGTATTTATGAGTTCTTTTTTTAGAGCATTTTTTTTTACATTTATTTATTATTTAGTGTGTGTGTGTGTGTGTGTGTG
>NDGM011224472.1:2915-14084 GCA_002564305.1 Octomys mimax
TTCTTTCTTTCTTTCTTTCTTTCTTTCTTTCTTTCTTTCTTTCTTTCTTTCTTTTTCTTTTATCCTTCTTTCCTTCCTTTCTTTCTTTTGCACCAATGATTTACATCACAACTTTATTCTTGCTAGGCAGGTGCTTGTGCTGCTAAGCTATCTCCTGAGCCCTTTATTTTCATTTTTACAAGGAAACAATAAATTTGTTCAGTTGTGGGCTTAAGACTAATGAATTTTTTCTTCTTTTTCTAGATTTCTTTAGAAGTATAAAGTTCATTCTAATATATTTTTTAAATCTTCACCAACAGCAATTTTCTATGCACAAATATAAACTTCCCAATTAAGATGAAGCACTATTTATAAACATTGAGAGAGAATGCAACAGGCAGATTTAGTAAATCAATCTCACCTCTTCCCTGCCTCCTTTCTTCCCTCCCTCGCTTGCCTCGCTTCTCTTCCCCCCCCCATTCATTTCATCGTGTTGCTTATTGTAAGAGATACCCCAGAATCCAAGAACAGACAGTGGTTTGCACCACTCAGTTCACAGGGAATCAGTGGCTAAATCAGAGGAAGAAGAGTCTCAGCATCAAAACCATCCTCACTGTACCTGAGCCCCATTTATTGTTCACTTATTATGTTCCATGTAAGGGTAAGTATTTGGCATGGGTTAATATATTTATTCTTATTTAAAATCTATGATGTTGGTGTAATTACTACCATGGGATCAAAGAGTTCATTGTGTACAAGTCAAATATTAATTACAAAAAACCCCGGCATTTAACTTCCTTGCTTGTTTTCAGTGTTCAACTCTCAGTCTCTACATGTGATGCACTCTAGTTGAGGAAATATAGGTCATGGTCTTCAGTTAGGAGCAGATTTTATGAAGTAAGCTTTACTTAGAGCAGTGGTGGGGTGTTTGGTTATTTATTCTCCATCCAGTGTCTCTCAACAGCCTAAGCCTGAGCAATGGTCTCAAGACAGCAAGAAACCATAAGTGGGCAAGGCCTCAGGATGCTTTCTCTTCTTGTTCAACCAAGCCCTTTAATATGTTAAGCTCTTTATCTGCCATTGGGGGTATAATTGATAGGTAGAATCTTGAAAACAAAAGAGGAAAAATAACGGAAATTGTTCTAGATGGTAAATTTAACAAAAGCACTGAGAACTTAAGCTATCTAGCCTACTAAGAGGTCCAGGGTTATAGCTCAGTGGCTTAAGTGCCTGCCTGGCAAGTGCAAATTCCTTAAATCAACACCTGGTATCAAAAAAAGGACTACTAATAAAGAATATAGATCCAGGCATGTGACACATTCAATTAGTTAAAGATTTAACAACAACAACAAATATATATATATATATATATATATATATATATATATATTAGTTTTTGAAGACACAACTTCAAAGGATACAGAAAATATGTGTTTGTCTCTTTTATTTTACAAATAAAAGCATAATTCTCATTAAGAAAACTAGTGGTATTTTATTTATGTTAATTTCAAATAAAAGAAATGTCTATAAGTGTTACTCACTGAAAAAGCAGCACACACAGTAATGTGGGTGGTGTTGAGCTACTGAACCATCAACACAATCACCCCTTCAGTCAGCTCACTTGTGAATTTCTCCCAAAGATTATTTCTAAATTTTATCACAATCCAATGCCAAAGGGTCCCTCGTGAATATTTTAAGGAAATTTTGAATTATTTAAATGCAGAACATTTTTTAGAGAAATCAACCTATACTTCAGTATCATGGTTTCTCACTAATATGAATCACAGATATAAAACGTTACTTAGTTCACTAAGAATTTTTAATTTTTGTTGTTGTTGTTATTTTGTGATGCTCACACTTGTCAGGCAAGTGCTGTACCTTGGACTACACTCCTAGCCATGTTTTTTTTTATATCAAAAGGTAAAAATATTTCTGTTCCAGGATCCAATTCAAGATCAAGCATTGCATTGAGTTACCATGTTTCATTTATCGCTTTTAATCTGAAATAATTCCTTGGACTGTTCTTCCCCTATTGTCTCTCATAATCTTGATTTTTTTTTTCTCACCAGTTTATGTTAGTAATACAGTAGGGTGAAGTTGTTTTTGGGAAGTTGGCTCACCCATTTAGCTTATGTTGATTATTTTCTATCTCAGTGTTTCCTCTCTTTTCCTCCTCCACCCAGATCTTCACCTTAGTCTCCAAAACCTACCTCCTATTTTTGTAGAATTTAATATTATAATATATAATTATAATATTTATGTTAAGTACAATTGGATATTACTTTCATAGTTTATTTGTCCTCAAGCTATCTATAACAAATTGACAACTATAACTGTCAGAATCTTTATGATAAAGGTCTACAAACAAAATGGAAGTATATAAACTAGATGGAGTAGTAGTATTAGGGGACCTGAAATTCCCTACATCTGTGCTATGAATGTGTTAATATTCCCCGTGCAATGAATTCTAGAGGCATAGGTCATCACTATGTTACCATCCAATCATGATTTCCAAATATTTGGCTCTTGTGTGATTCAGCACTCCTTATCAAATTATAGCCAAGTCTAGGTATTGACAATGTTTTCCCAAATGTACCATTTCTAGCAAGCAAGTCTATATCTCTAAAATCTATATGAAAATCAGGTTTTTCAATAAAAATTTTTATCTGGTAGGACAACCATACAGTGCCTTAGGAGTCCTCACAGTCAGAGCAACAGCAGTTGGGTTGGTGCCCACCTTTCCAGATGGAGGCTAAGCCTGCCCTGACATTGCTGAGCGAAGTAATGAGGAAACCTCTCAGTTTGCAAAGAAGCCACCATCGTGTGCATGGAATACCAGAAAATGAAAAGACTTTTAATTAAACTTGGCATTTATGGTCTCACAGCTGCTTGTTTTCATTTCCTATAAGAACTTTGATTTTGCTATCAGGAGAATACACGTGTAGATTCCTGAAGGGAAGATTGTATTTAGTGGCAAACAGGAACTACCAGCTTAATTAAAAGAAAAGCTTCCTTATGCCATAATGCAAGGTTTAGGTAGAAATATTTTTGGGTAAAAAATCAATTTGTCACATAAATTTAATGAACTATGTTTGTATACATCATGATATAAGAAAGTAAACAGTGAACATACTGTAGGAAAAAAAATGCAAGAATAAAATGTCCAAATATAGTCGAGAATTTCAGGAATTTTACAATTTTGTAATAATTTTAAATTAAATTAATGAACTTTAAATCAGGCCTTACCTAAACAATTGCACAATTGTTGCTAGAACCTGAGCAGATTAGCAGAAAAGGTCAGCTAGCTAGATGGAAGAGATACACCTTAGTTCCCAGGTCTGGGAAAAAGAAATCAGGAACAGCATAGAGTCCCGCTAACATAAGAGTTTATGTGAAATTTAAAATACCAAAAACCCCCAGTAAGCAAATTCTTTCTGGAGAGTAGACACAGAAAAACCAAAGAAGTGTATGGATTTTTAAAAATATGATATGTCCATGCTTCTACATTGGCAGTAATTACATCACTTAAAAGGTAAACTTGAATTATACTGCAAAAATAAGTCATAAATACATTTCAGTGATTTGATCTAGCTTAATTTACATTAGCTATTTAATCAAATATTTATTCAATCAATCTTGTGCAAATATATAAAGAAAACTAATGAAAAAGCACCAAAAAGTTTTAAAATTGGTTTTTTGGGGGATAAAAATGTCATAGGACCTTTTTAAAAACAGCTTTGTGTTTTTTAAAATTTTCAAACTTTCTATTCAAGAACTTATAACATAAAATACATGTCATATATCAAATGTATATGGGCTAATTTAATAAAGAGAAGAATGAATAACCTGGGGAAAGGCCTGTCTCTGATGCATTGTATTGAACTGAAAATAGTTATTAAATAAGAAACTCTAAAACTAAAATCAAGAAAATGCCAAGTGCGAATTTCTTTTGGATTCTGATTAAATCCAAAGCTTCAAATTTTATAGCTGACTTTTGAATCTCTAAAATTATACTCCATAATTGTCAAAACTCAGGAATATATTATGTACTTGTCACTATACCAACCACTTGGCATTATTAATATCATGCTATCATTATCCATAGTGGAAGACAGGGACTGGTTTATTGGTTTCAAATATGATTTTGTAGACTCCAAGAAATTAGCTAATTAATATGCCTGTGGCCAATAAGTGGCTGACTGAAGTCTTAAATGCATGAGCTTCCTACACATGTTCCTCATTTTTTAAAGAGATGGTAGTATTTTTATCTTAATAAAATTACCTTGTTTATGGAGAGACCAAATTAAAGTTTTAGCTATTTTTCAATTTTCTGTGATTAATAATGAGCAACATGCATGTGACAGGTCCAAATATAATTTTTTTTGTAATTTAAACATCCGTATAAGAAGTTTTATTTTTGGCTCTAAACTGCATACTTTCAAGTTCTTAGTGGAATTGAAATTCAAAATATTCAAGGCAGATCATTGTGGTCTAATAAAATATTGCTGGTCCTCTTAAAATCCTGTGGGTCAGTCCTTTGATGCTCAGTTCATTTTTTTATGCTTTTATAGTCAAAGTTCCTATTTTCCCCTTTTATTATCTGTTATGCCAGTGCTTTGAATTTTTGAAGTACTACTTTAATAGTGTATTTTTGGAAATCATATAGTTTTTCTGAGCAAACGATATTTCCAAATTTATGAGTTTGAAAATTTAACACTGTAGAGGAAATCACCTCTGTAGTTTATATTCAGAAAATGGGCTTCAGAGTCACACTTCAGAGTCCAATCACAAGGTACACTTCCGCATTTGTAGATGAGATGCAAGAATACTTCTCTGCATATTAAATATGGATTAAGCTAATCCTTTCAAAAGAGTTAGCATATTGCTGATATCTAGACTCAATGAAGTGTAACCATAGCTTTGTTTTATTGTTAGTATCATTATTTATTCTAAAAATTTGACATTGTATGTATATTCTCTTCATATAACACAACATTGAATAAGTCAAAAAGTGAAATTGCCATTTTCTTTTCTCCCACTAAAGTGTACCCTTCTGGGGTCCTGTGACCCCAGAGCACCTCTGCCTTGGTGGGGCTGGTATCCCATTTGAGATGGAGAAGCCGAGTCTATTTGGTGCCCTTAGGAGATGACCTTTGCTGAGGCTATACGTGAAGGAACACTACATCCTACTTTGTTGTAAGGACAGCCAATACCCTTCTACTTCCCAAGTTTCAGAGTGAACAATTGGGTCAGGGAGCCTATGTGTTGGCCAACGCCTGAGTATCCAAAGAATTGCTGAAGTGTGTCACCAAATACGGACACTGGCCAGGCCAGGGCAATACGGCAATCATAAAAGGAAGGACCAGCACCTGCTTCGGACAGAGAGCACAAGGTGGCAAGCCAGGCTGCACAAGAATAGAACAGAGAAGGAGGAGAGCTCTTCCTGGGAGTCAGTGAAGGATCTGAGGCAATTAATTTATGATGGACTATAAATTAGAGCTTTCAGAGTGAAAGTGTGTTGCTAAGAACAAAACTACTTTAATGGTATAAATGAGAAACATAGCCTCTTGGCTTTATGGCCTTCAGGGAATAACCTAGTCTTCAATTCCAATCCAAGATTTGCAGTGCTTTGTGTATATTCTTACATCATTTGCTATACATTTCTGAACCTGTTTTCTTCCTAGGTTTTTTCCTCACCAATTTTTTTTTTTTTTTCGCAGAATCGGGGATTGAACTCAGGCCCTTGTACTTGGCAGGCGAGTGCTTATTCTACTGAGCTATCTCCCCAGCCCCTCCTCACCAAAATTTTTGCAACAATTTAAAAGTGATCTAACTACTAATTATAATGACGTCTACCATGTAATGATTGTAGGATATATTATTATTCTTGTTATATGCTAATGTATCATTGACCATTACACTGATTGACAATAAAATGTTGGCAATTCATTTGTTTAGCTTGTAAGGAGGCAATCCAAAATTTTCGGTGGGGGTTGGGGGGGGGCAGGCCTGATATCTCAGAATAAAGCTGATGACACCAAAGATCATTAATTTAGGTGAGAGCTACAGTGAATCAACTTTTCTATATCCCAATTTTTTTAACCCAAGAATGACTGACATAATTTTGTACAGACAATTCCTGTTCTCTTCAAGAAGAAAAATTAGTTGGTAGTGCCATTACTGCTTTCATATTTCTCATGTTCTTTCTTAAATACAAAAGAATTGATGGCTTACAGTACAGCATATAATATGTACTTATTTCAATGAATGTTAGGAGGAAGTGGTAAGACTTCTGAGCCATAGTCAGAAGTCTTACCACTAGTCCCTTCTAGACCCAGGGAGATAGCTAGAAATACTTAAATTAGCAAAGCCTTCAAAATAGCCTGGCAAAACATGCTATCATGTTTATTGGGTTTTTTTTAATATCTGATTTTAGTATCTTTTTTTTTTTTTTTTTTTTTTTGGCCTAATGGGATTGAACTCTGGCCCTTGTGCTTGCTAGGCAAGCATTTATTCTACTGAGCCATCTCCTCGGCCCTTGATTTTTTGGTATCAATACCATAGACTTTACTTCTTCCTTCTCAGGCCTATGAATATCAGCATCTTCCCACTCCTGTGGAAATCACCATTCTTATTTTTGTTTCGGGCTTCCTTAGGAAAACAATCAATAAAACGAGTAAGACATTATTTCAGATATACAAAATAGTTAGCCTCGCTAGGAGTAATGAAGAAACAGTGGAAATAGTCACACCTGACAAGGTCAATCCGAATCTTTGAAGTGCCCTTTCGAGACTGTAGGCATTCTTTCATGGGAGCATGCCTGCACAAAGTGCTCAAGGCCTTGGATTTGACCCCTAGCCATGAAGAATAAAGAGAATGTTTTTATAGGACAAGAAGTACATAACCCAGTGATGTCTATGACAATCCAAAAGTTTACAGTATTAAATTACTTAGATGAACTAAGCACTATGGAGCAATGCTGATTTCCTTGTTAACTTTTTTTTTTTTTTCTTTTTCCGGAACCGGAGATTGAACTCAGGCCCTTGCTTTTGACAGGGAAGTGCTTATTCTACTGAGCCATCTCCCTGGCCCCATCATAACTTATATTCAATCACTATTTACTTTGCAAAATTGTAAAACAATGCATGATGAAGTGACATTTTAGTGAAGGAAGCCCTATGGAAAATGTGTTTTAAAAACGTCTCCCGAGTTATTGGTGATAATACAGTAATCCTAACTTACTCAGAGGAGTGGGTGTGAATGAGAGAGCAAGTGTGGATGTTCAGAGACTCTTTAGGGTAGTGGGGGACAGCAGGCACTGAGCACTGTGCCTACTCCTGGGAAACTTTATTAAACAGAGCAGATGTCCTAAGCTAATTCTGCCTTCACCAAACAGTAAAGGACATTTTTCTCAGTTGATTTTCATTCCAATCACACATTATTTCCTAACCAAAGGTGTAAGCCTGAATACAGTAAGGACAACTTAATTTGTTCCACACCAAGAGGTATATAAAATCTGTATTTATTAATTGTATACGTAATGAAATATTGAGGTTATTTCTGAAGCCTGTACACATATGATTTGTGTAGTCTAAACACAAGCACTAACTCCATCTAGCATTTTCACTGGGCTGTTATGAAATAAGATAAAAACTATTCTAAAGGTATTTAAGAAGTAGATTAAAATAAATATAAATACAATAGATAGGTTATCTTCTATATAAATAATATATGAATTAAATTTTTTTAAACTTAGTTACTAGCATTTTTTTTCTTATTATAGTTTGAGCATTCTTAATACTTTTTTCTTGAGACTAGTCTTGTTATGTAAATCAGACTGGCCTTGAACTCACTATGTAATGTAGGTTGGCCTCAAACACACAGTAATCCTCCTGTTTCAGCCTTCCACATGCTGAGATTACAAAAGTGAGCCTCCACAACTGGTAAGTATTCCTATTTTAAAAATAAAATATCTGACATGCTAAAAAATCTGAAATGGTTGAAACTTTACATGGTATTGTAAGTGAAAATTCTGCACTACCCTTATGTGACATGTCACAGTCAAAACACAACTGTACTAACAGTATGTATAAAATTGTCTTTGAACGAAATTCAATCATATGTGGGTGTGGGTGTGTGTGTGTGTGTGTGTGTGTGTGTGTGTGTTCTAACTAGGTATCATGTCTTCATTGCTTTCTCATTGTTGGGACAAAATACCTGACCCTGAAAGTTAAAGAAGGAAACAGTTATTTCAGCTCATGGTCTGTAGATGGAAGCATGGCACAGGGGCATGGCAGAGGAGAAACAGTCGATGGTGTAGCGGGTAAGAGGCAGGATGCAGCAAGCAGCAGCATAGAGTCTCCTTTTGCCTTTCAGTCTGGTGAGGTTACATGTCAAATGTTAGTGTTTCTCAAACCCAGGGTGAGTCTTCTCATTGTCCATACCCAAAAGTATGAAAAACCAATTTATGCACCAATTTGATTATCACGCACCCTCAATCGATATTCACACACCTTAGATAGAGCAACAAAAGCCCCCCACCTATCAGTACATGTAACTTTTGAGGCACATTTAAGATACATAATCCAAAAAAGATAAAAAATCCCAAAGGTTACTCATCCCAAATACATTGGATAATTTTCAATCCACATAGCACAATGTATGGTTACTTGTGCATTACATTCTCTAGTTCTTTCCACAGAAATGAGTGAATGAGAAAAATATTTTCAATGATTTTGAACTTATTTTCCAATGTATTTTCTTTCCTACTGTTCTTTCATCTCAACAATTTCCTAAAGAAACAAACTGCGTATACATTTAAAGTTGAATAAAGCACATTAAATCCACCAATGCTGTAAAATCTAGGTTTTAGCACTGAGGATGAATTCTTCTGCAATTACACACATTGGCTTTTCAGATAACCTAGAAAAATTGTAGCTTTTCTTTGTATTTTATTTGTTATTGTTCTGGTCTTGGAAATGATATATTTTTCTACAACTGAATTTTAGAGATGTAAAGGCTCTATCACTGAGAAGATAAAAATGTTTTTACACATGCTTCAAATACACAAGTCACATGTACATGCCCCTGGCTAGCTCTTTGGTCACAGAACTTGGAGACAGAAACCTGCTGTTGCGTGTCTGCCTCTGCTTCTGACTCCCTGTCCTGTCCAGGAGAACTCGATTAACAAATATGGGCCTCAGTCATTCCCATTAAGAAATAAATGCTTTTTTAAAATGCCTTATAAAATATTTAAAAAGAAAGAAAGAAAACTCCTCTTTTTTCAGCACTGTGCATTGTTTTACTGAATTCTGAATGCAGAGAGAATTTCTAAGAGTTATAAAAATGAGTACTACCGGTGATCATTTCATAATTTAACAAGTTGTAAGAAGGGATCGACCTACACAGAAAAAATAAGTATTCCTAGAATGTAGAGACACGGAAAGGATGGTGATAACATGGCAGTACTTATTCAATGTATTATAATGAATAATTCTTTTTTTTTTTTTTTTTGGTGGAAGGAACCGGAGATTGAGCTCAGGCCCTTGCACTTGCCAGGGAAGTGCTTATTCCACTGAGCCATCTCCCCAGCCCTGTAATGAATAATTCTTTTAAAAAGCTTAAAAATCACTCTGCAGTCACCAAAATATTATTTGTTTTCATTATTTTTTAATTTTTAAAATTTATAAATTTATTTATTCATTTACTTATTTGGCACAGGGTCTTGCTATGCCGTGCAGAATGGTAGTGATCCTCCTGTGTCAGCCTCCCCAGCGTTGAGATCACAGGCGTGCATCACCACACCTGGTTTCAGTGGCCAGCATGGCATACCCAAGGTTCTGCAGCCTAGTTAGCATGCAGTACTGGGGACTGAACCTGGGTCCTCATGCTTGCCAGGCAGGAACTTATACTGTGAGATATCTCTCTGGCCCCAGAATATTGTTAAATTAAGACCAAACTCAATTTCAAAAAAACAGGGAGAAAAATTCCCACATGAATTTAAAAAGGAATTTAGTTCAAAGACCTGATATTAATTACAGATCTAACCAAGTGAAGATGTAGTCTGAACTTGTGCAGTTGGAATGGTCACATAAGTGAGGTGCCCTCTACTTTGCAACACATGCTCAGTAATCAAGTTCAAAAGATATATAGGGCTGGTGGAATAGCTCAGTAGAGTAAGCACCTGCTCTGGCAAGCTCAGGGACCAGGTTTCGATCCAGGACACCAAGGTTCGATGGCTGGTCCCTCATGCTGCACCCCAGGGCATGCTGCGTTAGTGAAAGAGTCCAGGTGTGGTGGCACACGCTTGTAATCCCCACACTGGGGAGGCTGAAAACAGGAAGATCACCATGAGTTTGATCTGTGTAGTGAGACCTCGCACCAAATACACAAAATGAAAAAATAAAAAAAGATGTAGCTCTTTGCATTTTTAACTTAAAAATGGTATCAAAGTGGTTTCTCAAATAATTTGTATATAATATCTTAAGTATTCCTTTGATGGAATTTTTTCTTATCATAAAAATCTGAATCTGATTCAAGCTTTCATTATTCCTTTCAGAAACCCAGGAATCCAAAAGGACAAATTATCTACCTATGTTCTTCCAAGTGCAGCAATGGAAACAGGTCATCCTCAGTTGCCACTGTCACGAACATGTACTGCTTTGTCTCTTGTATGAGTTCTCTCTCCAGTTACATCCCTTATGGTCTCTTTCTCTACACGCTGATTATATTACCCAGAATCCTACTCACTTCCACATCCATTACCATTCTACAAGGTTTTTTGGTTTGTTTTTAACTTATCATCAAACAAGTTTTCTTCTCTGGAATCTTAGGGTTCTTCTTCTCCATCGCATACACCCTTATCTGCCTAGTTATTTAAATCTTCGTTCAGTCAGTGGGATTTTCATTGCCCTTGTTAGAAATGAGCCCTGGCTCAATTTGATGAGGATGCTTAGACATGAAGATATATTATTTTTTAATTTTAAATAAAAGAAAAAGCAATGGTAGAAAATTTCAAAACAGGATTACAACAGAGCAACAATGGTTAGTACACTGCATGGTGTTATCTTCAAAGTAGGTTCAGATTATAAGATATAGACATGAAAAGTTGATCAAATGATACAGGCATAAATTTTTTTCTTTTCAATGAACTAATAGCAATTAGTAGTATAACTATATATATATATATAT
>NDGM011224474.1:2840-14642 GCA_002564305.1 Octomys mimax
TCTCTCCTCTCTCTCTCTCTGTCTCTCTAAATAAATAAATAAATAAATGTTTTTAAAAAAAAATCTAATTATCCCCTCACAAAATAATCTCAATTTATTTACTAGGCAAATGAATTCAACTAAATTAGCCAAAATATACGAAGAATCATAAACCTAACAAGTCAATCTTCCCATTCCAAGTCTGGTTAAAAAAAAATTAACTCCATTACAAAAACTTTTTCAAAAATTTGTTACTCAAATAAGAAAGGAAATAGTGCATTTTTATCCAGCATCTTAAGAAAAAGACCCTTAGCAATCTTTGCCAAAAATAGAGGGTCAATCTCAGGTTACATATATTTTACCATGCTACTTTTTAACACTTGGTAGGAGTGAAAGCCAATTTTGTCTGTTCATTATAATACTACCCAAAAACCTTTCTTGAAAGATAGAGCTATCTCAGATAAATTCAGAATTGGAGACAGAAGGTGCAGGCAAATGAAGTGATCAGAGGCATTACAGAATCTGAGCATATTTCATACTGTCACAGGTCATTGTGCATGAAGGAGAGAAACCTAATGGTAGTTCTACTTTGGGACCAAATTGACTCAAGCTGGGACCCAGACACCTCGGTGACGTCCCATTAACCATCCCCACAAAGATATCTGAAGTCACTGATTCTGTGGGACAATCCTGTATCTCACACCTCCCACCTGAAATGGTTGGAGGACCCAGGCAGATTGCTTGCAAATTCACCAAGATGACATCCAACACTTCTGATTAGTCTAAAATGAGCAATGTACTCAACAGTTAAGACAGGGCAAATAGGAAAAAAGACCTTTCAGACATAGAAAGAAATGTTAATGAGAAAAATGACAGCAATTACCATGGTAAAAAAAAATCATCAAAGATAGCTATGAATGTTTATTTCAAATTAAAAAGATAAATTACACTGGAGTATCCATTACTGCCAACCAGGAAGTCTTAGGTCTCTCAGTTTTTGTCTTACTCTACTTTGAATCTCCTACTTGTTACTTCTCCAGGCAAGGTTTACATGCAATGAGGCCTAAAAAGATAGATCAACTTTTCCATTGACACATAAAAAGTGAATGCCCTTGCTGCTCATTTAAACTGGTTCTTCTGGAATAAAGACACAACATCTCTTCTCCAGGCCTGCCAGTTAGACACTGCTTTGTCACCATCTGCTCACTGCCAGCCTCTTAGAGGCACAACACTGGGCCAGATGTCTAGGCTCTGCAGAAGGACACAGAAGCTGAGCTCCAGGGACTGAAAGCCCTCGGATGGTGATGCAGGCACACGAGATCCAGAAAGGACCCACTCCATGATCCTGTCATCTGTTAAACTGTATATATTAGGACTCATTTTCAGGAGGGTTCTATCATACTTTTTGGCTTTAGATGAAAGAAGGTTAGCTGGTTCCATTTTGAAAAAGTAACAGCACATGATGCAAAGTATTAAATTCCTGGTTCCATGCCAATAAAAGGTAAATCACGATTGCTCAAGGGCTTCCTTGAACAATGACACTGAAGTAATCCCACTAGGATGAGTACTGAAAGAGTCCACAGAGAGTAGGTAAGGGGGTACAAACAACTTTTTATGATACAAGTACCCCAAAATGTCAAGACTGCTAGACTGGCAATCCTGGAGAACAATAAACAAGATTATAAAGCAGTGTTATGTGGTATACATTAACCTCTTTGTGCCAAAAGAGAAATTCCAAATCATCTAAAATCACACTAGAACAATTCCTTTTTAACTTTTTGTTTCAAAATAATTTTAGATTTACACAAAGTTGGGAAATTCAGAAGGCTCTTCAATGTTATTTATGAAGATAACACTTTGTATAACCAAAGTTAAGTACAGAAATAATAATGTGTACATTCATATAATATAAATAATTGAAAGCCATTATGGTTTGTGTCTAGAAGTCCCCTAAAGGCATCATACAGAAATAGGTGGGACCTTTGCAGAGGTGGCTCAATGAGAGTATGGGGTGCTGAAATTGGTTCATGGTGCAATGCTAGGCTCAAGTGGTGTGCGTGCTGCCACCCCCTTTACCTAGCCTGGATACGATAAAAGGGGCAGAAAGAGCTGTGGTCCTCCCTTGTTACTTTGCTACCTTCTGCTTGCCATGAACTGCTCTCCTCTGCAAGCCGCCTTGCCTTGGAGCCACCCACCTTATGGACTGAAATCTTCATAAACTATGAGCTAACTATACCTTTCCTCATTTAACTTATGGGTGTTAGGTGTTTTGCCTCAACGAGAAAAGGAACTAGCACAGAATTCTTATTCAAATTTGGCAAATCATCCCACTAATGTCTTTCTTCTACCCAGGGTCCACTCAAGCTAGCATCTTAATCTAGGTATGGTGTTTCCTTCAGGGACCTTGCTACATTTGAAGAGTTCAGGCCAGTTATGTGTATATTGTATTTCTACTGGATTTGTCTGATGCTTTCTCATGATTAGAGTGGACTGGCACATTTTTGGCCAGAATTTCAGAAGTGATGTTAGGCCCACTGGGAGGTACATGCACATACCACATTTTAGAAGTAGTAAGGTTAACTTCTAGACTCGAAGGTGATATCTACCAGGTTTCTCCATCTTTATTAGTTACCAAGTATCTTGTAAGGGATGCTTTAATTTGGGATATTTAAGATAGAGAGCACCCTTTCAATATTTAGGTGATACACAGATGGAAATAAAATTGTGTTACTTACAGGTCATGGAAAGTACACAGCACACTTGGAGGACATACTCCAAAATGTCAGAGTACAGACAGGGAGAGAGGGGGATCCACAGGTCAGCACCTTTTTGGATCCAGAGCACTACCCAAACAGATTTCAAATAAGGAGTTTCAATTGGTAGGGCTAAAGAAAGTAGGATTCAGGAAGAGGCTAGAGAGACTAACAAAGGAACCACCATTCTAGGCTTTTGTAAACAGAAGAATCCCATGTTCTAGCAGAAAAAGCGTTACCTTGAAGTGAGACACGTTTCTGAATTTTAGCTCTCAAGAGAAATGTTCAAATGAACATATCAAAGGTTTTCCAAGCAAACATTGAAGGAAAGAAAGCCATCAGATGACTGGCAGAATTTAGGGATGAACATTAAAGCTGCTATGAATTTTCAGAGAACCGATTCATCTTCAAAAGAGTCACATAAACAGAAGAATACCCTCCTTGACAGTTACATGACACAGAGCTGTGACTCAGAGGTGGCCGCCATGGCATACAAATCCATGGGGCATGTGAGGGTCATTAAAGTCATTCAGGTGGACTGCATCTAGCTGTCCTTTTATAGGAAAACAAGCATCAGGAAGAAGTCACATACAGCACATTTCTAGATTGACCACGCTGAGGAACTAGGAGGAGGTGAAGAACTGAGAACTAAGCCAGGAGTGACTGAGCCCTGTTTCGGGTATGACAAAACCCAACTTGTATTCAAAACAAATGTTGAGGCAATGTAAAGTCATAATAATTCACTGCAGGGGGATACGTAACACTATGAAAGTTCTGTTTCTTGTTATACATCGTACATTTGCCCCTAATTTTAGTTCCTGTTGACAATTCTCTGCCAAAATGTTACTGTGGTATTTGCATCATGGTGACTCTCTATTTCTGTCATTCACTATCTATTGGGTTATTAGAGTCCTGTTAAGTTAGACTACAGCAAGAAATTCTAGTGAGACATTGCACAGTAGGGTGATTGCAGAAAACAGCAACAAAGCAAAAGAAAGGCATGTGAATGCTTTCATAATAAAGAAATGATTTTTTAAAAAGAAATTATTAATATTTGAGGAGACAGATATGTTTAACTTCATTTGGACAGTGCACAATGTACACATGCATTGACATATCACATGGTATTTAACATGTAGAATTCTATGTTTTTATGCACCAATTAAAAATAAACTTAAAATCAGGGCCAACCAGATAGCTCACTGTACTAAAGGGCTTGCTTAGGTAGAGCGCATTAATTGGGGTTCGATCCCTAGAGTGCCATGCCAGCCCTGCCCCCAGGGCACGCTGAGATGGAGATTGAGACTGGGCATGGTGGCACCCGCCTGTAATCCCAGCACTTGGGAGGCTGAAAACAGGAGGATCACTACAAGTCTGATCTGTGTAATGAGACCTAGTAGACCCTTGTAGACCCTGTCCTAAATACATTAAAAAATAAAATAAAAATGAACTTAAAATTACATAGAAATAAAAAAATCCCATGGTAGGGAAGAACTATCTCTTCTCCTCCTTGTTTTTTTTCTTTGCTTATTCATTTTATAACTTAAGTAGACTGACTACTGATGCTTCCTTTATTCCATGGAGTTTAGTCTATTGCTAGCCAGATTCATATTTAAGGAGTCATAGCAAATCTGCTATTTGCTACTTACTCAGATCAGTTACTCAAAATCCCATAGTTTAAAGCTACCTTTTGCTTTTTTTTCCTTTGAAATTTTTGCCGATTTACCAAATAACAGCGGTTTCTGGCCCCCTTCTATCAAGCACTAGAGACTACCTTTCCTCCTCTAGAAATTCTTTTAAAAAAAAAATCTTTAATTAAAAACTGACCTCAGACTCATTGAATAGAACAAAAACAATAATATCAGAAGAGCACTAACAAAAAAAATCTACTAATTGTCTCTATTCCTTGTTATTGTTTTTTCCTGGTAAAAATGAACCTGAAAATACTTCTCAAACACCCAGTTTCTACTCTGCAGAAAGTCTGGTTTTTTGTTCTCCTGAGAGCCAAGCATAACCAGCAAAAAAGAGGTCACCTCCAGGTGGGGGCGCTGGGCAAATTAGATGCAACAGTTCATTGGTGTCTCTAACACCCACAACTGGGAAGAAATAAAACACGAGACACACTCCTCTTTATCAAGATCAACTATGGATATAACATTTGAATAAACATTGCCAACTACATTGACAATAACATAAGAAAAAGGGGGAGGGAGAGACAGAGAGAGCAGTAGGTGCAGCTTATCTCAAATGTGTTTATGTTCAAAGTGGTTAATAAATACTACAAGTATTGCTTTGCACTGAGAACACTAATTCTCAATTAAGAAAACCATACTGAAAATGGAGTTAAAAAGAGGCTTCAAATAAATACTGCCCATCAGAGTTAGGACAGGAGAGAAAATAGGACAAGATTTTACTTAGAGTTGGCCCTTTAAATCATTTTTCTGTTACCGTTCTCTTAAAAATTAAAGAAACAAATTGAACATAGACTCCAACAGATGAGACAGAATTCACCACAAAAAGACATTATGACCTATCCAGGTTTAGCCAATGTTTGACATGATATAACTTGTGAAAATTCGGTCTTGACACAGAAAATAAAAATTGTTCTACTAACAGAGAAGAAAAATGGCATATTCACCAATTCACCTGAGCGAAACAACCAAGTTCGAGTCTCCTTATGTAAATATTAAGGGTCAAATCCAGATTGGAGAAGTAAGAGGGTGCCTGGTGAGGCCTACAGGGAAAGTGGAAGATGGAGAAACCAGACTCCAGACCAAGGACCTTCACAGTCCCCAGCAGGGCTACGCTGCCTGGTTTTAGTCCTATGTCTGCAGAAACCTCAGTACTCCCACATAAACAAGGTCATCTCGCCAAGCTTTTCTGACCTCTAGCCATCTATGGGCAGCAGGGATACTCTTGTAGGGACGTCCCTGTGACACACTCAACCAAATACTATTACTTTTCATATATAGCATTTGCCATTAATTATATAATAATCTTAGACACTTTATTCTTCACTTATTGCAATTTCATGTATATCTTAAAATAAAGTTTTAAGTAAGTGCCAAAAAATTTAAAAATATCTATCAAGTCCAATTTGGCTGCTTCCTCTGCCCCTTGCCCTCTCCAGAGTCTAACTCTCCTCCAGACAATGTGATCACAGCACATCGCAATCCCTTCCTGTGGTCAGACTTGGAGCCACAGCTGAGCCAACCACACCTCTTTTTGCTCCATCTTCCCACCATGCTAATGAAAAGGAAACACTAACCGAAAGGACGACAAGTGCAGGCAGTGCTAAGGGGTGATCTGCGGAGAACAATGCATGGATCCTGTAACTCCAGCAGCCTTTCCCAGAGCCATCATAGGTAAATATAAAATTTGAAAAAGAAAAACGGTGGCAATTTTGCTAACATAGCTTCAAAGCCCTCAGCATTCTACTCCTACCTCTCCCCTAGACTTCCAGAATGCTGTTCTCTAAATCCCTTCCCTTAGAAACCCTGAGCCCCCGTTCCTGGCAGCAGCAGCAGCACCGCCCTTCTCCGGTGCATGCTGAGGCATTAGCAGTAAAAGGCAAGCTGGTTGTTTTAGTGCCCCAGGACTTGGAAGGAAGACTGGTGGGTGAGAAGCTCTTTCCTGTCCTTGGCTGCCAGCGGGAATCTGGAAGAAGTTCAATTTACTGGGCTGTTCAATGGCAGGTACTAGGCAGGTGGGTTATGCGTGTGCTGTTCTCATTTTACATGGCCTGGGCATACAGTTGATTCTCCCCAGCAGGTGAGGAATGAAAACTCCAGAGCACTGTATGTACATCTAATGTATGCTTATCCCTTTTTGAACAGGGCTACTGATTTCAAGTAAAGATTCTGCTTGAAGCAATGCTATCAGAACAATGATCTGTGTCTTGCCTCATAATTGCATGTTGGACAAGGTTCCTGGACCAAGTATATTGAAAAACCCTGTAGAGCAACGGCTGAAAGTACAGGATGATGCAACGAAAGAAAGTCTGACTTTTCCCTGGCTCCCAGCAGGTTCACCCCTAACCCCAATCCTCCCGGAGTTTCTCATCTCTCGCCAGCATCCATGCCACTGAAAGTTAAGCTGCCATTTCCTACTGTTTCCTGCATAAGTAAAGGACTCGAACTGGGCACTAAATGCTTTGCTAATGAGGCTGTTCCTACAATACAAGGCAGTAGTGCCTCCGCCAAGCAAATCTGGAGGAACCAAGGTGGCCACACAAAGAGCCAACTGTGTGTGTGAGACCTCCACAGGACAGCCCACAGGGAAAGAGCCTCAACTCCAGTGTCTTTGGAAGATGAAGACATGGGATGCTTACAGGCATTTTATAAGACAATGAACGATAAAACAGATACCATATCAGAAATATCAGCAGAACAAAGAGAACCAGATTTAACCAGAATTATTTTAAACAAGCGTCTACCATTTATGTGTTACCAGTATAATTAAACATTTTGTTTTTTTTTAAGGGGAAGGGAATAGTCATAGAAGTGGAATCTAGTCGAGCATCATATGAATGAATGAGCCTCATTGTGATATGGTGAAAAATACATGATGATGAGCCACATAGAACCATAATGACTGTGTGTGATGAAATCTGGATGCAAAGCAAGTTAGAAGGTGGTGCAACCCTGGTTACCTGGGTGTGTTATTGTCATGTGTGCAGCATTTACTTTCAGAGGAGATGGGCCATACGAACTGATAGAGCTGCTCAGATCTCTAACTTTCAACACCTAGGGCACCAACAGTCGACAGCTACCACCTACTGAAAAGTCTAGGACAGCACCCCACAATGGAGCTCAGGACTGTTCTACTCCCCACTGCCCATCGGGTAGGGAGCCATTCGCCACAGGCGGCACTTCCCCACTTGGACACCATTGCTGACCTGCACAACTGAAAAACTGGATTCTTTTCCTTGGCACCGGAGCCTGAATCCAGAGCCTTTGCACTGGGCTACATACCTCTAGCCCTCTTAAAAAATATTTTATGGGGTCTGGGGAGTTAATTCAATAGAATAAGCACCTGCCTGGCAAGCACAAGATCCTGAGTTTAATCCCCAGTACTGCAATAAGTAAATAAATAAATTTAAAATTTTGAAACAGTGCTTCATTCAGTAGCTAAAGCTGGGCTTGAAGTTGTGATCCTCCTGACCAACATGCTGGAAATTACAGGTATGTGGATGACACCCAGCTTGTAATTTTATTTTTTTTATTCAAAAGAGAGAAAAAATTAAAAATACAGAATTTTGAAACAAGATGGTAGAAAATTAACAAGTTATTATATTGCATATTGTTAGCTTCAAAGTAGTTGCTCAGATTACCTGCTATAGGCATGTAAAATTGATCAAACAATATAAGCACTAACTGTTCCTTTCAATAAACTAACAGAAATTAGTAGTACAATTAGCTTAGCTATTTTGTGTGTGTATATTTTCTTTTTAATTTACCCTTCCTTCTTTTCTCCTTTCCTTGATCCTAGTTTTCTCCTTTTGAGCAGTTTCTTTGCCTTTCATGAGATGTGTGGTTAGTGACTACCGGATTGACTAGTATAGGTCTACAAGACAAAACTCTGATTAATTTCATAGGCTTATTTCAAAGCATCATCAAACTGCTCACTCACATTTAGTAGATTGTGCATCTAGATTTAAATAAGATCTCATGCCAAGCCCAGCCCTTGTTGCCTGCCCCTTCTCCTGAGTCACCCTTTTAATCTGACTCAGTGGTCACATCTGCCTGCTAAGTCAGAAGCTACACCCGGGCAGCACTGTACCTGCTTTGCCCCTTGTCAATCCCAGCCTGGACCACAATGCACCACCATGCACTCTCTGCTGACACCACACACTCTCTGCTGACACCACGCACTCTCTGCTGACACCTGTAAGCAGCTGGACACCATGGAAGCAAGTCAAAACAGGAGCTTCTGGTTTTGGAAAAGATCATGCATAAGAAGATGTTCCCTTGTCTCCCACTGCACACACACACACACACACACACACACACACATTCCCAAGCACTTGAGTCTCATTTCAAGAATAATTCTAAGTTATACAGATCGACTGTGTTCTTGGCAATTAGTCTTAACTCTCTCCCTTTTAATTTTCTTCTACTCAACCTCCACACCAAAGTAAACAGCAAGATTTACATGTTCAATATTACTTTTTAATTAACAAGGTAGATTTCATTATTTTCTTAAATCACTATGCATTCCAAATTTTATGCTTCCTTATAAAAACACTTCGAATTCATGTACCTCTCAGCTGATATTTCATAAGCTAAATACAGATAATCATTGTGTTAGATTAGAAGCTATGTATAATATCTCTTTGACTGTTTTACTTATAAAGGATTTACATATGAAAGCACACAGATTTATAAGTGAAACATTTATGATATGCATGCATCCACATGTCCAAATGTATCCATATACATTTATAACTCTACCCCCATACACTATTGTGTGACACTACTTAATGACCAATTCTTTTTTTTCCTCCCCCAGTGGTACCATGGATCAAACTCAGGGCCTTGTGCTTACCAGGCGAGCATTTATTCCACTGAGTTATCTCCTGGGCTCTGATGACCAATTCTTTACACATTCTGCCTATACACCTAGTTCTACACTTAAGGCCATATAAGTATGGTGGCCAGAAAGAACTGGATTAGAATTCTGGCTCTTCCACTTTCTGGACACACACACCTGAGTAAGTTACTGGGATCCCCTGGGCCTCAGTATCCCTAGCTGAAAACAACACCCAACTTCATGAGGTTTGTCAGGAAGATCAGGTCTTACGCTGTCCATGAGAGCAACAAAAGAGTGCCTGGTTCAAAGCAGGTGCTCAGTGTTTCCTGGATGGATAATTTGCTCCATCTGTTTCTTGCAACTCTTTTCAGAAAGGCATAAACACCCTAAGAATTAGACCAGAATTCATTTTACTCTGATTTAAAGGGAACACAAGGACTAATGATTAAAAGGAAGGTTATAGGGCAAACCAAAGAGCAGAGATTGAACAAACGAAGAACTGAGATAAATTACAGACTTAAGAAGAGGATCAAGGCTACCCTTCATGGAGCTACAGATGACTAAAATTATAAAGAAGGCCCTCTGAGCTCATAGCCTTGTTCTGATTTCATATCTTAATTTTTGTTTTAAAATAAATGGCAACTTCATACAACAGGGCTGTGGACAAATCTCAAAGAGGGTTCTAAAAGCACGGCATAGCTGCAAGCTAAATGGGGGTGACTTGGTCTGCTTGTTACGCCTCAGAAATACTACACTGCATGTGGGCCCTTGCTACAGGGCTTCATTTGGATTCTCATCTGTCCTTCTAGTGCCCTCTGCTTTAAAGAGTTTATATACTGAAATCTGCTGTGAGATATATATATATATATATATATATATATATATATATATATATAACTTTTTTAAAAGAAAATAGGAGAACTCACTCAAAAAAGGAAGACATTTCTGGTGCTTGAAAAGGCTTCCTCTGTCCTTTGGAAATCATGCAAATCAGACCACCATTGTAGAATCATGGTTGATTATACAAGGCATGACTGGCTAATAAGTGATCTACTCATCTTTCAAGTTCTCAAGATCGCATGATTATTTTTCAGCCTTCAAACCTCACATTTGGGCAATCTGATGTTTAGTGTCTTTGCCTATTTCAGAGCTTCTGTGTCCTGCAAGATGGCACACATAAACAGAACTGAGGTAAACAACAGCTCTAACAATTGGCACAAAGAACCCAACAGTATGTAACGACGTAGTGCTCCTTTAAAAGTTAACCTAGGTACTTGTTGCTAGACTCTCTTATAGGGAAGTATGTACAGAGCTAAGATCACAATAAATAATCTCCGGAGAACAGAAGGGCAAGTCGTGGCACACATCCATACCTCGGCCTCCTGCAAGGTCCCGTGCTTTAGGCACACCATGTCAGGACAAGTGATAGGGGATCCACAGCCCTCTCGGATTGCCAGCTGCATGTAATGCTTCAGGCACTAGAAGTGAAAAGAAAAATGAGAGACAATTACCCATCCCATCACAGTAGTACAGAAGTTACATAACAGAGCCACCACTGCCTCTTCCTTAATTGGATGTTCTGGGTTTCTTATACAGAAGAAATGTAAGTTATCACAAGTGCAGAGACTAAGAGCCGTCATGTTGGAAAGAAAGCAGAGACCGGCAATTAATTATGCATGACTTCACCCTAAGAGTTTATTCAAGTCAGATTCCCACATGCTCACACATTTATCCTCCATAGGTTGAGAGAAGTCTTTTACACTCATAGGAAAGGCCTTATTTGAGTATTTTAACTTATACGACTTCCTAATTTCATTTTTCTATAGCAATCCTTGCCCTCAACGTTTACCCACAAGTACAATGGACTTTCGTGACCCTGACACAGAACTACACCAATGTAAGATTAAGGTAGTGACTTATCAAGAAACACATTAAAAGCTAAAGACAGGGTCACATTTGGGGCAGTCAGGTGACTTCCTGCTGACTGGGACAATGTACACAATTTGGAAGAATGAGACCTCCAAAAAACAGAGGCTTGGTTAATGACATGTTGAAGAGGTTTGAATAGAAAGAAGGCACTGGTCAGTGGGAGAAAACAGAATTGAGTTTAAAAGAAGGAACCCAAAGGGAAAAGGAAGAGGATACCAAGTAAAACCTTGGTCTACTCATTGGCTGTTGTACAGGCAGGAGTGGGACGTGAGTCAGACTAAAAATGCCGGAGGACTGCTAGAGTTCAGGAGGCTTCCAATGCCTCCTCTTGCCCTGCAGTCCAACTTAACATGCCCACAGGAAGTTAACAAACTACAGTGGTAAATCCCTGTGGCTCCAGGCTCCACATGTAGGTTGGACCAAGCTCTATCAAAAGTGTTTAGGAAAAAGAGGCTGTGTTACTGCTGACCTGTATTATGCAGTTAGGTCTATGGTGGCTGGGTCTTAGTCCTTAAAAACACTACCAGCTAGCTAGGTAACATTTTAGATTTTTTTTTCTTTTTTTTTTGCAGAACCAGGGATTGAACTCAGGCCCTTGTGCTTGCCAGGG
>NDGM011224501.1:0-17094 GCA_002564305.1 Octomys mimax
AAATTAGGACATTAAATTTGGGCTCACTTTTTAAGAAAACATAATATCTAATTTGCTTGCAGATAGCTGCAGAGACCCAACTGGGGTGGTGCCCCATATCCATTATTTGTTTCTATGGGAACCACTGAGTGGATGAGTTGGTGTCTTTAAGAAGGGACATTCCATAGAAAGGGGTTAAAGGACACTTAAAAACTCTGAAATGCCAAATTTAACTTGCAAAAAAGACTCCTCAAGAGCAGTGATGAACTGGATGAATGGGTCGTAGACAGCTCAGCCCAAGCGCCTAGAAGGGCATGCAAAGGGGACCTTGCCACCCGGGACTCCCCACACAGGGAAATCAGGGGGCCTCACAGGCTTTGGAGGCACAGGAGTGGATAGGCCACAGGACTACGACCCAGTGGAGCAAATCCAAGGCCAACTGTGGGGCTCCTAATGAAACTCTGCTAGAATTCTGGGAATTCTAATTCCAATTTAAGGAACTAGGTTTTACATTTTACATAAAGAAATAACACTATGTGTCTGTCCTTGAGGTCACCTTAAACCCTACTGTCTCCTGATTCCTATCCTCTTAGCTGTCTCTAACCCCGCCTTCTATCGCCCATGCCAATCAGCCCTCTGATCACCGCCCAACTATCACGCCATACCCTAGCCCCACCCCTAGTCCAATCAGAACCNNNNACGTATCCCTATTCCCTATATAAACCCGCTCACTTCCGTAATAAACCAGTCCTGCACATCCTGCTCAGCTCCGCGGTTTTTCTCCGCGTCGTCTGCCTACCTGCAGCGGAGCTAAGGCCCGAGGCCCACGGCCTCATGTCCTGTTTGAAGGCTTCTGTGCATCTTGTATCATTGTAACAATTCTGCTGCTAAGTAGGAACCCTCATGGGACCTAGCTGAGGAAACTGAGAGACAGATGCATCCGGGTCACTCAGAGAGGAGCTTCTGGATGTGAAGGGCAGAGAGCATCCACCCTGAGCTGAGTGGGAGGACTTTAGTGCTACTGCTAAAACATGCAGGCCATGTGACAACTGTCACATCAGGCCATAGTGACAGCTGCGTTCAGTGCTACAAGGTTGGTTCTCACCCAGCTGCCTACCTCTCCTTAACTCCTGAGCCATTGCATGCAATGCCCTGGGGGTCAGCCGAGAGGGCCACGTCACTGGAGAGTCACACCCACGTGGCTAGATCTGTGCCTGTTCCTCTGCTGCTCTCTGTTAGCAAAGCTGTCTGGTGGGGCAGGCACTGGTTCTGACAGGCCAAGGCAGATCAGAGCATGCCTGCTGCAGGGGGAAGACCCCTGAGCTAAGAGGAGCAAAGCCTACATCCCCAGGAGCAGACAGGCCTTTGCAGGAGCACCTAACACCACCACACAGCAGAATTTGTGTGGAGACAAATTGGCAGGATGGGAGAGCCAGGAGCCTGGTCAGGACGCTGCCTCTGTCGGTGCTGGGGAGCCCAGGGCTCTCCCTGGACACCCACCAGTCTTGGAGATACAGCTCATGTGTCCCGACACAAGTGAATATGGGAAAAAGATGGGATTTACAGATGGGAAATTGCCAATTATTCTTCAGACAGAGGACCAATATCTGGAATATATAAAGAACTCAAGAATAACAGATCTTCAAAATAAAACACCCAACCAAACATGAGCACCTGAAGTGAACAGACTCGTCTCAGAAGTACAAATGACCTGAGAAAATGTTCAACATCTCTGGCCATTAGAAAGGCAGGTTAAAGGCCAGGCAAATAGCTCAGCGGATTAAAGCACCTGTAAGCAGGGGCAGGGGCTGGGATTCCATCCCTGGGCCTGCTGTGCCAGCCCCGCCCCGGGGCGTGCTCAGATGGCGATTGAGACTGCACACGGTGGCACGCACCTGTAATCCCAGCTCTTGGGAGGCTGTAAACAGGCAAACACTATGAGTCTGATCTAGTAGTGAGACCCTGAACACCCTGTAGACCCTTCCCTAAAATTAAAAAAAAAAGAAATGAAAGTTAAAACATCACAAGATTCCATCTTACTCCAGAAAAAATGCCAACTATCAGAAAATCAAATAACAGCAAATTCTGCAGAGGGAAAGGAATCATTCTATGTGGCTGGTGGGAAATTACTCAAAAATGCCAACAGAAATCCCATTTGACCTGGACGTTCTCTTGCACGTATCTTTCTGAAAAAGTTAAAGACATCGTTATAATAATGCGGCACACCCATGCTTGTAGCAGCTCAGAATAGCCACATCTTGGAAGCAGGCTGTAAACAGGAGTGGATAAAGAAAATGGGGCTTTCTGCACAGTGGAGCCATAGGAAGAAGAACCCTGAGCCGCTGCGCTTGGGAAACACATGCACCTTGAGACCTCAACATCAAATGAAATGAATCAGACATGCGCGCTTAAATACCACAAGGATTATCTTCTAAAAACTCAAAGTGTGAACACATTAAAGAGCAAAATGAAAGACACGTGATAGAAAACAGACGTCTTTTGCAAATGGGAAGGGGACCAAGAGCTGCTGGAGTAGGGACAGAGAAGGAAGACGAGGAGAGAATCCAGGCCCGTTCTGCGCCCGCGACAGCCCCACCAAGGAACGGACTCATTATGTGACGCTAGCTAGCACCAAAAAGAATTCTTAAAAAGTGAAAGGGCAAAGAATGAGACACTTGGACTTGAGTTGAGGGCGGAAGACTGGAACTTTGCGGCTTAGAGCTGGACTCTCCGCCCGCGCGCAGGCCGACGGAGCGGCCCGGGGAGCGCAGTGCGACCCCAGGAGCCGCCTCCGTGGGCAGGGCCGCGCCTCCCGCGCGCCCCGCGCTCCCAAAGCCTGGAGGAAGGGTGTGATTGGAGGGTCTGCGCCGACTAGTTCTGGGCTGCGTCCGCAGGCCCTAACCCTGTCTCGCCCTCCGCGGCTCCGTGGCGGGAGGCTGGCTCCGCGAGAGCCTGGGCGCGCGGGCGTGCAACGGCCCGGCCCAGCGGGGCTTGGCGCTCGCGAAGACGCGCGCGTGAGAGCCGCAAGACCGCGCCGTGCACCCGAGGCCCCGCGGGAGCGCGCCCGCATCCGCGGCAGGCCCTGCTGGCCGCCTCCGGCCGCCTTTGCTCCCAGAGCAGTCGGTGGCCGTTGGCCAGGCCGGCGTCTGGCGGCTCAGGTGCGGTGGGCCCCGTTCCTGGTCCCGCGTGTGGGAGGTCCCCCGCCGCCCCTTCTGCTCAGGCTGCCCGCGCCTAGGCGAGGGGACAGCTCGGGAGCGGCCGCTGCCCCCCATGCGCCGAGAACCGGCTGACTCCAGACCCCGCCAGCTCCAGCATCTGCGGGGAAAGGCGAGAATGTGCGGCAAAGTGGCAGCCCAGGCTCCGTGTGCCACCAGAAACCCACGGGGACGCCACGGGGACCCCAGCGCACCTTCTCAGCCCTAGGCTCGGAGGGTGCTGGCCCTCGACGCACATCTGCCACGGCCGGCCCAGCTGCTGTGGGCCCCAAGTCGGCTTTCGGGGCGAAACATCAGCCAGTAGTCCTCCTGGGAGTCGCTCCCACCCTGGGAAGGGCCGCGGCTCGCAGTGACCTGCCTTTCCTTTCCACCGCAGTACTTGAAGATGGAGATGAGAGAAAATGTGTGGTTCGTGGGCCTTGCGTGCTGTAGGCATTCGTTTCTGCCTGGTGCCCCTGAACTTGAGAAGCTGTGAGTCAAGTGAGCCTCTGGCCCATGTCAAGGAATAATTTATAGCTGCGGGAAACAGCTCGTGCAGCAGGGGCCGGCTGCACACACGTGCGGGCACCAGAGAGACCGGGTGGTGTCCGCTCCCCGCCCCCAGCCTCCAGCCAGGAGCGGCCCAGTCAGCGGAGAGCCCGCCCCGCGAGTCTGGCCACGACTGGGCTGCAGTCTTCTCCGCCACCTTGAGCTGCTTCCTCTTGCTGTTGCAGCCCCGGGGTGCTCAGTGGGCTGCATTGCCTCTAATTTGTCATGCGATGAAGGCTCCCTGGAGGTTGATGTATAAGCTCTCCACAGACGTGATGGTCCTATTACCTTTGAAATGGCTGTATTTCCACAGTGAAGGTCAGAAGCAGAGGTAGCCGAGAGGGACTTTGACCAGGTCAAATCTTCAGACGAATGTTCTCACTTAGATGAGGACACAGGAAAGACAAAAGAGTCATGAGTGTCTCGGTCACTTTTGTCTCTTGCTGGGACAAAACACGCGACACCCAGAATTAAGGAAGGAAAGGTTATTTAGCTCACAGTTAGGCGAGGTTTCAGTCCACACTCAGGTGGCTCCAAGGCAGGGCGGCACGTGGCAGAGGGCAGCAGTTCATGGTGATGGAAGACAGCAAACAGCAAAATGCAAATGGGCAGAGGACCAGCAATAATGGCCCCAGAGAGCACATCTGTCTCCTTGTTGCATTCAGGCTCTCCACTGTGGGCTGGTGTAGCACTCACACCCGTAATCCCGGCAGCACTTACACCCATAATCCCAGCAGCACTCACACCCATAATCCCAGCAGCACTTATACCCGTAATCCCAGTGGATCATGACTTAATCACAAAGTCTCAAAGTCCACCCCATAACTGTATGAGGTTTAGGAGGGACAACAAGACACAAAACAACACTGTGTATTGACAAGTTATGGTTCTGTCACCTTGAACACTGTATGGTTGTCACCATGTGTAACAACCCAGGGACATCATAGTCATCTCTGCTCTAGCTAGCCATCCTGCGGGAGGCTAACGTGGCCCGTGGTTTCAGCGGCTTCAGTCCGTGGTCAGCCAGTCCAAGGCAGGAGTGGCATGGAGCAAGGGCATGCAGTGCAAAGGTGCTGAGTTCGTGGCATGCAGGAGGCACAGCAGGGGCAGTACCAGAGAGCAAGGGCAGCACTGGGTGTGGCTGTGTGGTCACAGCTCCCCAGCCACTCAAGTTAACACAGGCTGACAGCAGGAACATGAACCTTCCAAAGCTTTCATGCTTCGGAACTAATAATAATAAATTGTGTTGTCTTAAGCCATCAAATTTGTGGCATAGTTAAAAACAGCAATAGGGAAGTAATAGACTTTACTGAGTGGATGTGGAAAGCCACTGTACTGATACCAGCCCATAGAGGTGGAAACAGCTTTGTAGCAGCTGGGCAGCGAGTGGAGAGTGGGAGAAATTTGACGGAAAGACTCTAGACCTTCCCGGGCAAACTTTAGGCCTGGGTCTCAACAGCACCACTGATGACAATGCCAAAAGACAGGAGGCCAGCGGCCAAGAAGCACACCTGCACACACAGGCGCTTCCGCTGTCTTAACAACTGTTGGCCAAAGGCTGAGGCTAACCTTGCTGCAGATGAAGCCCCAGAGTCAGGGAGATGTGTCACCTGGGGTCGGAGCAGGGCCACTTCTGCTGGGCAGGAAGTGCAGCAGAGCTGTGTGCTGAGGTACCAAGGAATGCACAACTTGGAAGTCGCAAACGTGGATGCCAAAGATGTTTCCAAGCTTTGCACTGAAGGGCCAGCTTCATAGATGGAAGAACAAGAGTTGCTATACAAAAAGGAATGAGGGCTGGAGATTTTGTAAAAAGACTGTAAGCGAAGAAATTCAGGAAAGAGGCGCTGGACAGAAACCTTTGAACAACCTGTTCCTGCGAGGATGGAGATGGTAGGGTGCCCAGTCAGGCACATGGCTCTGAACATACGGGGCTGCCATCTGAGCAAGACCAGGTGTAGAGGCAGGACTGCACAGGGCCTGTAGGGGAGGCTGTAGGGGAGGCCTGTAGGGGAGGCTGCACAGGCTCACGTCTGTGGCTGAAAGCCCTGACACAAGCACCACAAGTCCACAATGTCCCGAGCCCATGGTAACAACAGAAACCCTGTCACAAGGACAGCCAGGGGTGGAGAAAATACAATGACAGTGAAGAAGATTGGCCTCCTAGAGCCACACAGGCTGGAAACAAACTGGCAGGTATCTAGTGTGAGCGTGAGCCGCCCTTCCTGAGGGAAGGCTGAGCCCAGAGAACAGGCATGGGCCACAGGGCTGCACCTGCTTGAAACCACTCAGCAGGCCCCAGCTGGCTGTGGGAGCTGCTTGACTGGGGATTCCTGACTTCTTTCCTATTGTGTCCTTTTAAATTTAAATATCTAGATTGTTATACTAAAGCCTGCCCTTCCATTGCATTGTAGATGCAGATAACTTGTTTTCTAGTTTTGAAAGGTTCAAAGATAAAGAGAAATTCTATCCCAAGACAACTACTTCTGGGCCCTCCTGGATAAGACCATAACTCCTCCTCAAGGATGACCGCTTCCCTGGCTCAAGTCCCAGGATCTGTCCACGGAAGTGGCAGGAGCACTTTGTGGACATGATAAACTAAGGACTATGAGTGGAGGATTTCCCGGTGGCCTTGTGGGCCCAGAGCAGCCCCAAGATCTTTATGAGAAAGAGGGGTCAGAAGTGCTCAGAGTCAGAGGAGGAGGCTGAGGAGGCAAGCAGAGGTCAGGACTGCAGGCCATGGGCCACAGAATGCAGGCGGACCCCACAAGCCTGGGAGGCACAGCAAGGGAGCCCCGGAGCCTTTGTGAGGAAGCCAGCACTGAACGCCAGGTGATAATCTGCGTCGCTTCAGACCACTATGATCATATTGACTTATTACAGCAGCAAGGGGGAACTAACACAGGTTTTAATCTGCAGTGTTTGGGGGTTAGCCAGAGAAATGAAACTCTGTACAGAAAGAATGTGCAGAGTGACTTATCACGGGAACTTGTCCGACACAGTTGTGCTGAGCAACAAGTCCTGCATGCGGTTGGGGGTGGGAGGGCTCTGCTCGGAGGGGCAGCATCTGAGAACTTGCCCTTCAGGGAAGCCCCCATCCCCGCTCTGAGGTCTCATGGCTGACTGAAGGAAGCTGCGAAGTTCATTTGGGATGGTCACTCCCAGAGTCAACTGGTCACGGGTTTAACCACATCCATACAAAGGCACTCAGGTTGGTGTTTGCTGGAGCAGCAGCCCGGACACACGGGCCCAGGGCCGGCTGTCACGTGGGCAAGCAACCTCAGCACGGCCCAGAAGCAGACACACAGGCGCTGCCTGACTCCAGCATGACACTCTTGGAGGGACACAACAGGGGACACAGTGCTCATGACAAGAATATGGAACTAATCCCAAGGAATCATCAGATGGCCCAAAGCAAGGATAATATTTTTTAAAAAGATGACAGGCCAGGTCCTTCAAGAATATCAATATTTTCAAAGGCAAACAAGGGCTGTAGAGCTCATCTTGGCAGAGAAGGCCAAGGGGGAGACTCTGCACAACACCTATCCCTCTCAGGGCCATGTGGGGGGACAAAGACTTATAAGGGGCATTGCTGGATAAGCTGAAGAAACGGGAATAGAAGTCACAGTTCAGACAGAAGACGTCAGTGCAAAATCACTGAAGCCAGTGGCCGCTCTATTTTCAAGTGACATAGTAGCTCTGTCTCAGGAAATATTCTCTGGAGTACTGAGAAGCCAAAGCCACAGGTATGTGCGCCACCCTGTACAGGTCTCAGAAATAAATTTACCTCTATGTGTAGAGAGACGACAGGTTGACAGAGGCAGGAGCAATTCTTACCACAGTGTACGGCCACTTCTTCAACAACCGAGACCGAGTCATTGCAAAAGCTGACTTGCTTTTTCAAGTTCTGACTTGCCCTCAGGGGCAGCCAGAACCTCCGCCCACCCACCTCCGGTGGAAGCGATCCATTCACCAGTCTCAGGACTGGGCCATCAGCGCTGGCTGCAGATCCTCACAGGGAAACCGCTCCACACCTCAGAAGCTTCAGCTTGAGGCCTCTGTGGAGCACCTCACTGTGGGGGTGTCTTTTCACCTTGAGGCCCCTTCTGCTCAAGGCAGCAGGCACCCACCTAGGATTCGGGATGAGGATTGCCAACTCTGGCCCACTGGTGTCTTCCAGTATGGCCTCGTGATTGGTTCCACCCAGGGCTGGAGGCAGGGGTGGCTGGGAACAGACAGCAGAGCTGTGCACTGGCCCCACAGGCCACAGAAAGCTGCTGGCGACTGACATCCGAGATGCTGAAAGGGAACAGGAAAAGTCATGGCACTCACAAGTGGGAGATGAAGACGGGGCTGAAGTGTTTCCCTCATTCAGTAATCAGCAATTTCTAGATCATTCCCAGGAGCACGTCAGAATTCCCTGTGCTGCGTCTGATGACCCCTGGATTTTCCAAGAGTAATTGCAACTGCAGTAATCCTAGCTGGAGTTCTGGAATCTACTATTTTAGCAACCTACAAGTTGAATTTTTAATAATCCAATTATAGCCCTACAACTTTGGTACTATAGAGTATATCAACATTGAAATTAAAATTTAATCTATGCTCATGTATGCATACATTTGACAAATTCTTAGGAAGTCAAATTTCTGCCAGACTTGAATATTTACAAACCATAATAACTAGACATTGCCCCTTGTTTTTGAGGTATAAATTATTCATCTTGTTTGTATTGCAAAATTCATGTTAACCCTCACACCAAAAAGCTCAGCATGGCACCGAGATCATCCACGTAATGGCATTTTCAAGGGCGAGTGGTGGGCTTCCCTCTCTACGGTGCACAGGTGGGAGGCCTCTCAAAAGAAATGTAAGCAGCGCACAATAGAAGCGGCGGTGCCTGGGGCAAGCAAAGCGCCAAGTCACTGGACGCTCGCTCTGTATGATGGTGCTTAGTCATCGAGCTCAGGGTCAACCTCAGCAGGCCTGGGGACGGCTGCACTGCGTGTCACTATGTACCCTACAATAATGAGACATAGCTATCCTTTATGTCTGACTATTCTCAAATTCTGATGGCTGTCTATGCTGAGAATCAGAAATTATTTCATACTTTTCTTACCCTTCAAAACACCTATAAACCCAGAACTCAGGAGACTGAGGCAGGAGGATTCCCATGGATTCAAGGTCAGCCTGGCTACATAGCAAGCCCCTACCTCAAAAAGAAAGAACAAAGCATGGCAGAAAAAACTTCACTTATCATTTGAAATTGTTTCCCAAATTATGGCATTATTAGCATGATTTTTATAACCTATAACAAACCACAAATTTTTCTTCTAGTGCTTAGCCCTGCAGTCCTGATTTTTTAATAAACAGTACTTGAGCCATTAGCTAAAAAGCAAAATTGCATCACTTGAATCAATCTAAATGTCAAACATCTCATTTAATCAGCACACCCTCAGCCATACAGAAATATAAACCTGAGGACTTCAGAGGTAAATGCATGCAACTAGAGTGCACACTAAGTGCAAGAAAGCCGCCCTGCGTGTGCGAACATCTGCTACTGGGTGCACTGTCTCACTAGTGTAAGAGCCTGAAAGAGTAAGTAAGATTTGAAGGTCACAATGGATCCTGTGCAAGGACAAGAATCTGTTCAAAGGGAAGGAACATGGGGGTGAGGGAAAGGAACAAAAAGAAAGAAGGAAGGCAAAAGTACATTTATGCACACATTAATATGCACACACAGGATGGCTTGGATACTTGTAATGATGGCTTCTGCTGGTCTGTTGAAAGGAACAGGTAATGCTTAATTTTTTTCTTTTTTAATTTCATATAACTTCTTAAATTTTTTGCCAGTTTTGCATGCTTATAGATGGTAAGCTAAACAATTAATTTGAAGACAACATTATATAACAACCATTGTAGAATTCCTACTATTTTGTTTAGTGAAATTCTATATCATTTCTTTTTTTTTATGCTCTAAAAAAAACAGTGCGTCCTTCTGCCAATGGTATCTTAACACAGTGCTTTGTGCATAACTCTCAAGAATACCGTATTGTGAAAGTGCAGAATTCTCACCTTCACTAACTCTGTATGCTGATATCTGTGAAGTAAGCAGCTGCGCTGAGGACTGCAATGGGTGGTACAAAGCCATGCTCGAAGTAACTGTCATCTTGGTCTTCTAAATGTGTACCATTTCTAATGGCATGTCATTTATTACTATGCGCTCTTTAAAATAATTGTTTAGAAAAAGGTAATAAAAGAAAAAGAGACAAGAAAACTTTAAGATTTCTTGAAAGCATGCGGTAATATTCAATCATGTGTCCAGTCTTAAATAACTATGTCTGTTAATCTGAGTAACAGACTTGATGATAAAAATAGATAATATATCAATCATTGTTAATCAGCTATTCTTATTTTGAAAATCTATAACATATGTATTGTTGTATGTTACCCTATTTCTGTCTTTGTTTTTGTTTTTCATTCTTTTGCTTTTACTCTTCAAAATAAGATAAAATTATAAAGAAAGAAAAATGAATACTGTATTACACACAATGGTTAAGATAGTAATATAGCTAGTTTCATCTAGTTCATTGAAAACAAAGGACGTGCTAATATTGTTCGGACAATATTTCACACCTACATCTTATGCTCGGAATAACTACTATGTATTGTTAACTCTCTAGCCTATTTAGAAACTCTGTTTTGTTATTTTTTCCTTTTTGTCTTTAAGATAAATAGAAACTTTTAAAGGAACACTGTAAGTGACTTCTACTATTGCAAAACAACAGCACAAATTTAGTAGCAGGTTAAAACAAGCCCAGGACTCCAGAGCTAAGGGTCGCACCGCTGGAAGAGAGAGGGTGGCGGTGTCCAGGTAGCCTGACTCTGCTGTTCTCCAGAGCTCTTTGTTGTACTTTGGGCTTCTGCAACGGGAATGATATAATAGAGGACATGTATTTTATGAGATTATAATAGTCACCCAAAGAACCATATAGAAAAAAGAGAGTGCAGAAATCTGTCCACACACTAAAGATCAAAGAATCCAGTTGAGGGCACGGAACCCAACATCCTGCCTAGTCCAGCCGAAGACCTAGAGCCCATAACAATGCCTCCCACAAGTCCAACTGGAGGTCTAGAGCCCATGGCAATGCCTCATGCAGGCCCGCCTCACAGATCTGCCCTGGGAAGGCCTAGAGCTCAGCAGTAGAAGCTAGAAGGTCTGTGCTAGTGGGATGAAGGATCTGTGCCAGCAGGTTGAGGGATCTGAACTGGAGCCAGGAAGCAATGCTCAGAGTAAGCACCAGAGCTCCCCCAAAAAAAGTACCACAGCCATCCTCAGTGACAGCGAGGTCCTGAGCTCCTCTGAGGATAAGGAAAGCCAAGCTCCCATCAGGAAAGTCAATGGGACACGCTCCTTAAGAGGACTGAGCCGTGCACCATCTTCCCCTCTGGAGCCAGGAAACAGTGCTCAAGATGAAGACCAGAGAGTTCTTCTAAAGAAAGCCCCAGCTGCTGTCAGCAACAATGAGGTCCTGAGCGCCTCCTCCGACGAGAATAGCCAAGCTCATCAGGAAAGCCAGCATGACAAGGTCACCCAGCAGAGCTGCCCAGAAGAACCAGCAGCTCCCTAACAGCTCCTCAACAGCTTCTCCAGACAGCTTCCCTAACAGCCTCGCAACAACTTCTCCAGCTCTGCCTCTCCAGCTGCTGGCACCAGTCCTCAGGTGGGCCTCCCACACACCCAGCACCACTCTAGTTCAGCTGGGTGTAACAAGGTGAGCACCAGGTGGCATCCACCACACTCCTTAAATACGTGAACCAAATGAATCAGCCCAGAGGGACAAGCCCAGACTCAGAACAGGGGGCTTGTCCAGGACGGTGCTGCTGGTCAGGAGCACAGGAGATGCTGAAACTCGTGGGCTCAGCAGTGGCGCAGGATCCTCCGCCCACCTCCTCCCTCTGTAGACCTGCATTTCCCGCTTGACTGCAGGGGAAACATCCAGCACCACCCGGCAGGGCTCTTGGTGCTAGCTGCTGCCACAGCTCTTAGGTTAGGCCATCGGGGGCTCAGGGGGGCAGGGCGGTCGGACAGAGCACACCCAGGCCCAACCCTGCGTCCTAGCATCTTCCTGGAGGTAAGAACTTCAACACCTCAGGACCATGATTAGCTATTTCTGAACTTGGAAAGCCAGGTTCTTCAATCCAACTGAGGTTCCTGGAGGCCTGCAGAGCATGCAGGGACACACACACACACGTGTGCACACAGCCACACGCCTACACAGTCTCCTGAGCAGCACTCTGCTCACTGACATCAGGTTACCCAGGGGCTGACCAGCAAATAGTGGAAACCCAGGTGCTCAGGTCCAGTTTTTCAAAAGCATGACATACCATACGGTGCATCTAAGTTTATTCACATTATTTTAATGATTTCTTCTCACAAAAACAAAACTATAACCCAGAGAAGATTTTAAGATCAGATTTAAGTGTGCTGAATACCTAGCTTAGAAAAAAATGTGAAAAACTATAAAAAATGTGGTTTTCCCAAAACTGGGGATGAATCCATGGACATTCTACTACTAAGCTATAACCTCACCATTTTAATTTTTAAAGACAGAGTCTGACAGATTTGCCTAGACTGACCTTGAACTTGTGGTCTTCCTGCCTTAGTTGAGAGAGTAGCTGGGATGAACCAACGTGCTTCCTCAAAAAAATGTTTGGGTTTCTTGGTTTGTTTTTTTTTTTTTTTTTTTTTTTTACACCAGGGATCAAACTCAGGACCTTGTGCTTGCCAGGCAAGCACTTATTCCATTGAACTATCTCCCCAGACCCAAAAAGTGCTTTTTGACTAAGAAAAACATTGAAGATAAGAAGCTGCATTCACCAGCAGAACGCTTGGCTTGAATCTCATGTTGGTCTTTAGGGGCTTCATTTTTGTTGCCACATTTTTAAGCCTAGAAAACTTGGGAGCAATTTTCACAACGATTTGTTCAGCTCAGACATTCAGTTGATTCCAAACAAGATGCAGATCTCATGATTTCAGAAATTGTTTTCCTATTTTTCAAAATGCTAGATCCCAGCTAGTGGAAGCCACACCCCTGCCAAACAGTTCTTAGAATGAAAAACAGGAAGTGAACTTCAACCAGAGGCCAGCTAGAGGCTTGGTCCTGGCCACAGTGCCACATGGTAGCCAGGCCTTTTCCACAGGACCTGGTGGTGCAAGTGAGATCTCTGGGGTGTGACTTAAAGCAATATTGGAAGGTCATCAGGGCTGCCCTTGGACGGGGCGCTAGGACCCTCAGCCTCCCTTCCTATTTCCCTGCCTGAGGCCAGCAGTTTCCTCCACCAACTGTGGCCACTGGATGTGATGCCTCATGACAGTCCCAGCACAACAGACCACCAGCCATGCCTGAAACCACTGTCATGAGCCACAGTAAGCCTTTCTTCCTCATACATTGGCTGTCACGGGCATTTTGTCACAATGCTGGAGGAAGGATGAAAGGACAGAAAGGATGAAAACACATGTTTGGTCATAGGGCAGGGACCCAAAGTTTTCTGGCAACTCTAAGCAGCAACGGAGATGACCGTTAGCAGGTGTTCTCTGGCCATCCCTATCACAGCATCACACCTGTGCCCCCGGGGAACCCCAGGCACCTGGACACATGGCTGTGCTCCCAGGCCTTCTTGCTGCTGCAGGGCTCCCCACCCCTGTATCCTTGCTTCTCCCCTCAGAGGCCTGCAGGTCCAGCTCTTCACGAACTTTCAGCAGTGCCTGTGAGACCTGTGCCAGCGCAGGAGCTTTCCGCCTGGATTTCCTCTTCTGAGCACTGAGGAGACTCAAGGGCGGCATCTGACAGGCACTTTCCAGTTCTAACATCCCAAGGTCCACCGCCGCTGAGAGGCCCAAGGAGGTCAGAACACAGAGGCATAGGGAAGGGGTTGAGATCTCCACCCCCGGCCTTCACACTAGAGAGGAAGGAAAGAGCCAGAGTCAGAGGGGGGACAAGCAGACATAAGCAGGCTGGGCTCTGGCGAGAGGAGCTGCAAAGTGGAAGGTGGAGGGAAACACAGCGGCAGAGGAGCAGTTGGGCGAGCGGAGCCCTTCCAGCGCCAAGGGGTCGTGAGCGTAAGACCAAGTCATCCCACGGAGTAGGTGGGTCTTCACCTTGTGTGTGCACGCAGCCAACGTGTCAGACCCAGCGCGGCCCAGGACCTAGGGTCACAGTGGTGACCTCAGCCAAACGTGCACCTGCACAGCACCAGGACCTTTCCCAGCTGCAATGCATGCAAATATCACATGCATTATTCCCAATTAATGGGGAACATGGCCAAAAAGGCACTTTCTTCTCTGTTCTGAACTCTGTCACTGGTGCCGCATTAGGGTAAAAGTGAAAACTGTCGTCTCCGGGTGGTCAGCTGACTTGGCCGAAGGCCGCAGGGAGTCGCACAAGCAGCTGGCTGGCCACTCGGGGGAGCCTCTGCTCCTGCGAGCGGGCTCAGGCTCGCGGGCAGGCGGCCGCACGGGAGCAAGCAGACCCCGAGCCACCAGCAGGCCGGACCGCAGGGAAGAAGGGCGCTGCTGGCCGGTGCTCGGCCTCCAGTTCAGCGGAGGAACATTTAATAACTAAACTCTGTCCTTAAACAGAACTATCGGACTGACCTACACCAAACTTAAGAACTTTAGTATTAAAGAAAAGTATTTTTCTGGAAGTTTACTAAAATGAAAACAAAACTCAGAGAACTCCCAAATCCCCGGCGCCGCCGTCCACTCTGCGCGCTCGTCTCCGCGCTCCCGCGTCCTCCAGCCGGTTGCATCTGGATTTGAAGCCCTGGAAGCGCGCGGCAGGCGGCAGGCGCCGCGGAAGTCCGCGGAGCGGGCCTGCCCGAGCCGAGCCAGCGAGAGGCGGAGGCGCCGCTGCGGCCGAGCATCCCTCCGCCGACGCCCGACCCGCGGCCGAGGCAGCCTGCGCCAGCCTTGCGCGGCCGGGCCGGCTGGGCCGACGGCTGGCAGACGCGGGGCACCCGTGAGCGCGCAGGACCGCGGCCTCCTCCCTCGGTGCTGCTTGAACGCGCTTCGGAGGAGACTGATAACACGGAACCGCAGGCCTTAGATTATTAATCGCTGTCACGGGTTAGAATGAAATGCGCAACGGAATGAAAACGCACAGTGAGACCGAGTGGACAGCAAGTGCTACAAAACTAAAGAAAAAGAAACGCAGCCTCAAAACGTCAACACGTGCCGAAGTAAACGCGCAGCCTACGCTGGCAAGAATCATCTCGTCGTGACTGCTTTCAGGGTGTTAGGAAAATGATCGGAGCTTTTTTCCAAGGCAGCCAGAATATGCCTATCCTAATACTGTTCTTTCTGCCCTGGGTTTAAGGAGAGCGAGATGAATACGTGGTGAATTTAAAAGGCGCCCAAAAGGCCATTTGCCCTCCCAAGAGGGCACTGCCTTGTTAAAGGTCAGAAAGCAAGATAAAAACAGAGAACATTCTAGTTCTCTACCCAGAAATAAAAGTAGCCATGTTATCATGAGCAACATGATTTTTAACTTTTGTGTCTGCATTAAGTGATGACCACATCCTCACGCGGCGGGGCATGACAGGCCACATCCTCCCGCTTTCTAGGTGCCCTCCCGGCCGTCTCCTGCCCTCCCCCGCATCCCCTCCCTTCCTCCCCGCCTCCCTCCCTCCCCCACCTTCTCTCCCTTCCTCCCTTCCCTCCCTCCCTCCATCCCTGCGTCCCCTTTCCATCTGCCAAATACCTATCTGCCATCTCTGATTATCTACCTTTTACTTTGCTCTTTAATTTATTACTTATTTTTGGGTCTTCACAGAAGAATAAGCTAGGGCAGTGCTCAGGAAGCCCCGTAAGGACAATTATGAAAACGTGCAGATAAAGGCCCCCTGACTTCCGGGCCCAGTGAGCACTCACACTCTCCCCTTGGCCTACACTCATGGGCGGCAAAGGCAGAAGGGCACAGCTGTGGCTTGCAGCAATGCCCTCTGCCTCCTAGCACCTCCCGTGACCTCTGCAGGGAACAGGGCGAGCTTGGCCTCCGCAGGCAGCCTGCTGGGCTACAGCCTTCCTGGGAAATGTGCCTTCTACACAACCAGCATGTGCTGGCTGGACACCTGCCCCAGTTCCATGGCAACATGACAAGAGCCGCATGGCCCTTCCCGAGACAGTTGTGGTCACTGTCACTGCCCTCCCTCATCAGCCCTGCTGCCCCCAGAACTAGGAATACGGCCCATCTCTGCACTGACTTCACCACAGGCACTCAGGCTCATGGCCGTGCCCCTCCATGGGCATTACACCTATCACCCGGAACACTATCTGCCCTCCAGAGACCCAGGTGGAGGCAAGGAACAGGAAAGCTGGTAAGCAAGCACCAGATCTCTAATACCATCCAGGGCCTCCCAGGCCCAGATCCAAGGGGCATTTGAAGCTGCAGGCCACTGCTGTGGGTCACGGCTGCTGGAAGAATTATGACTGTCTCAGGTCCATCTGGCCCTCTTGAGTAGGAGGGGCCCTTCCACCACAGCACCAGTGATGACCTGTCAGCCCTGGGTGCATCAGTCCCCCAGCCTCAGGTCCCAAATGACTGCTGTCCCCTGGCCTGTGGGCTAGGGGAAAGCCCTTTCTCTTGGCAAGTCCCAGAGCCATGGCACTGGCCTCAGCATCAGGCTGACCCTGTGTGGACTCCACCTCCTCCTCTGCATCAAGGATCAGGTTGAGCTGGCCATCTCCCAGAGCCTTCCTGAGCTCCCATTCTAGTTCAGCCTAAAGCCACCCAGAAAGTTCTGCTTCCTTTCATCAGATGGCCAAGAATAAGTTTTCCAATCCATGAAATAACGTCCATGCAGCAGATTATTTATACCAATCCAGCCTATCGGTAGCACTTATTATGGACCAATGCTCCCGCAACTTAAAAATTTAACTCACTGACACTTTCATTTGCAGATGCTGAGGCTACAAGGACTGAAACCAGCTAAAGTCAGCTCTGCCAGATCCATGTGGTCTTCCAGGGAATTCCCATCTGTCTATGTGGACAGGACACCCATCCTCCAGCCTGTCCTACTACGGTACATGCCTCCTGCCTGGTCCCAGGTGGTCCCCACTGGGCAGGGACAGAGTAGGGTCTAGGGATTAAGGCCCATAGGGACCGCCCCTTTTGGTTTAATGATATGGGAAATAAAATTAAGAAGAGAATAAGCTGGTGCCATTAATAGTGACAAGCTATCAAAAACCTCCCAAAAGGCCAGTAAGAAGACAAGCTGGAGACAGCCACAGAGACCTGGCTTGCAGTAAAATGTGCTTCCACTGCCTGTGTCTGACCAGTTTATGGCTTCTCCATTGGAAACTGCAGGGATCATAGCAATA